>CAWUFW010020862.1:0-138372 GCA_963921515.1 Calotriton arnoldi
AGCCATAAAAGTACAATAAAAAATTTAAGACAAGCTTTTTTAGAGAAGTTTAGGATTGTTTACACATATGATCGGCATAATGAAAATAAAAAGAACATTTGTAAAACGAATAAATAACAAATGGACATCATTACACCTCATCAATAAGAAATCAATCATCATCCCCAAAATCCAGGTCATCACCTAGGTTAAAACTAGACTATAAATCCTCTAGTATCAAAAGTATTTAATATAAGTTAAAAACGATAAAAAGACTTGATAATGTCTAATCTTATAATAGTTTTAAAAAACAATTGAGGCAAGCTTTCCTAGATGAGAGAGGAAACAGAATTTCTTTTTTTTTTTTTTTTAAACTTTGTGCAAATATGCTAATTTATCTGAATGGAACGTGAAACTGAGTTATTTCCCAACTCTTGCGTCTTAATAATATTTCTCCGTATATTCCACATTGCAAAGAGGTATCTTGAGGTGACAATTACAAATAGAGGCTGCAAGTCATATTTTAAAAGCCTGAACACTTCAACATAATGTCTAATCCCTAGGTTCCTACAAAGCTGAAGAACCCACTTAGACCTCACATTCCTGTATACGGGGCAAAAGAGGATGACATGAAGCTCAGTTTCTTCATTATAGGTACACCCCGGGCATTCTTGGATTCTAGCACCCTTCCATTTGTTGGTAAGTGCACGTAGCGGGAGCGTCCCATGCCTAAATTGTAAGTATAGTTTCCTAGCCATGGGAAATTGGATACTATCCAGGACAGGCTCAAGAATGTATTGGTGTTTAATGTCCAAAAACCTGGACGTCAAGGAGGAAGAAGCTGAGCACTGGGAAATTAAGGCTAACTTGAAATTTTTAAAAGCAATTGTAAGAGATTTTTTTGGGGTAGCTGAGCAGGTCATTTCAGGAGTTGTCCACATGTTAGCCCAACCCATTTGGTGGCACGTGTTCCTAATGTAAGTCAACCACGGTATGTTACCTGCTCCCAAGATAGACATAACATCCTGTAGTTCCTCCCTGTATGGTTGTAGCTCGGGCGTACTCCAAAGGCGTCGCCAATAGTGGAGAGGACGAGAGGCAATTTGATCAGCTATTGGATTAATACCCAGGTCCATCCTTAGTGGGGTTAAGGGAGTACTCATAGGAAGCCCTGTCAGCTGTCTGATGAAGGTATTCTCGGTTTTTGTAAGTAAATTTGTCGGGCAGTGGCCCCAAAGTTCAGCACCATATAGTGAGGCTCGCCTCGCTTGGATTTTATAGATTTCTACTGGGGGGGCTAGTACTTTATGAGTGCAATTATTGAATACTTTTGTGATTCCCCTATTGACTGGGTCAGTTTAAGATTAGCTCTCTTAACTTGGGTCCCCCACTCCATCTTGTCGTTAAGTGTGAGACCCAGGTAGTCAAAAATAGATACTCGCTCAAGTGATCTACCATCCAAGCGAGGGTGCAGGCAATTTCTAGAATTAGCTCCAAATACCATATATTTGGTCTTCTGGAGGTTAATCTCCAAGTCTCTTCTCTTACAGAAGAGACTAAATTCGTTCAAAACCCGCTGCATACCCATTGGCGACTTTGATAGAAGCAACGTGTCATCTGCAAACATTAGGGCTGGCATTTTGCGGTTGGCTAGCCTTGGGGAATCGATCTCTTTAACTGAGAGCAAGGTTTTCACTAAACCGTTCAAGAAGAGGGAGAACAGGGTCGGAGCCAAGACGCAACCCTGTCTCACCCCTTCTCAACCGGAAATGGAGCTGACAGCTCCCCATGCTTGCCGTATCTAATCCTAGCATAAGTGCCTTCATGTAAGCGCTTCAGGAGATGACATAAATATACTGGGGCTCCCATATCGCGAAGAAGGGCACATAGTTGATCGCGGGGACCATGTCAAACGCGGATTTGAGATCCACAAAAGTTAAGTAAAGGGTACCACCACCCAGAATAACAGTTTTCCAATGGATCAACTGCAACCTGAATAACTGATCCATTGTTGATATTTTAGACCTAAATCCGGCTTGTAGTGGTGTTAAAACTGCCGTCTCATCCATCCAGGATTGCAGTCAACCCAAAAGAACACGAGCAAATAACTTTTGGCTGACATCAATGAGACTTATTGGTCTATAATTTGCTGGGTCTAGTGGAGAGCCTTTTTTAAAAATGGGGATAATTTCTGCCCCTGCCCATGTTGATGGAATAGCCATACCACACAAGATGGCATTAAATAGAGTTTGTAGATAGGGGGCCCAAACCACTTGTTCATTTCTAAAAAGATCACCAGGGATCCTGTCCAACCCTGGAGCCTTATTGGGAAGTAGTTTGGACAATGCCAATAGGACTTCTGCCAGTGTACACAGGGGTGGGGGATGCTGTTTAGTGGCAATTTCATTGGAATCGAAGACCCTACCATCTTGATCTCTATCTTTATCACTATCTTTAGTTTTTGAGTATAAAACTTTAAAATGGGATCTCCAGACTTCCTCCCCAAATTTGGTTCCAAAGCCGTATTACCTTCCAATTTCCCTGTTTTGACTAAGGTCCAAAAAGATCTCATGTCCCTTGATTCTAACGTCTTCTTAATCGCGTCCCATCTGTCGATTTCCCATTCTGCTTTTGCTGCCGCCAGAATATTTTTATAGTGCGCTCTAGACTCCTTGATACCCAGACTGTTACCTTCCCTGATCTTTAATGTCAGGGCGCATTTAGCTGCCCTGCACGCCTTGGTATACCAAGGATTTCTAGCTTTCAATGCAGAAGTGGCAGGGCTCCTACCATTGTAAAAAAACTCAGCAAGGGTTGAAACTAGATCTTGGTGATTCTTACCTAATGCCAAGAAAAATTCTAGAGCATCACTGTTTTCAAAAGCTGAAAAAGCAGCAACTAGGTGTGGAATAATACAATTGTACATGGCAGCCATTTTTTCCGGGGCTTGCACAATTGTTGCCCAGCGTATTCTTCTGCCCCCTTCAATTGCTATTAAATTCGAAGGAGGTTGGTGCCTCACACCAAGGGCCCCTGTGTTTTGTGGTTGCTCTAAAGTTAGGACCAGTGGGTTGTGATCGCTCTCACATCTAGATAAGACCGAAAAACTGTGAATTCTGTGCCATAACTCAACATCAACTAGGATATAATCAATTATGGAGCCCTGTCCGGGTTTCTCAAAAGTAAAGTTGCCCGGACTATCACAGGGAAAGCGACCATTGCATGCCCTAAGCGAGTGGCTAAGTGTCAAGGTATTCATTTGGAGGACAAGAGGAGTCCACCCTCTTATCTGATAGGTGTTACATTCCGAAATTGACCAAACAGAGTCTTCCTCACTAGTGATGTTAGGAGTCATGCCAGAAAGAGGCTCAAAATGGCAGTTAAAGTCACCTCCAATTATTACTTTAATGGAGTTGGATAAAGTGGGAAGAAATAGAAGAAGGGAGTCTAGAGTAGGTGAAGTGAGCCCATGCCTCACCGGACGAGAGTAGATGTTAATAATGGCCAACTTAGGAAGATTTTCGATTGAAAGAAGGACACATAGAATATCTGGTGAGAACGTGTCTATCAACTTAATCGTACAAGCTAGATGGGTACCGACCCAAGTACATAGGCCTCCAGATGGTCTCCCCTGGGCCCCTGAACAGCTGGAATGGAGTAAGTAACATACCCTACCCTGTGCAGTGCTGTTGTGGCCCATGTTTCTTGGAAGAGACATACCCCATTGGATTCTACAAATTCTCCCCAGTCCGGGAGGTCCATTTTGGCGGCTAAACCCGCTATGTTCCAGGACAGAATTTTAAAACTCTGCTCATTATCTACAGGTCCTGGAGGTGTAATCAAAAGGTCCCTCTCTGTTAGCAAATCTTGATGTTGAGTCGCTTCTTGACTCAAAAGGCTATTACCAAGGGCCCTGAGTGGACTAGAGGGGGCACATAGGATGCTGGACCGTGAGGTGATTACCTGGTGTGTTCCCGTAAAATGACCCGGGGGAGCTAAGTAGTTTCCCGTTGCATAGTCATTAGGGACAGATGTATCATTACTTAAATGCTCTAGTCTCTCTTGGAGTTGGGGCTTGTCTCTACGGGTGCCTATGCAGGAATGTTGTGTGGGGTGCAAGGTTAGTCAGTCAACCAAATCTAGGGGACTGTACCTATTACTAACAGGGATGGGAAAGAAAGGTGTTAGATTAGAAATCCATCCCCTGCTTTGTGCACTACTTGGCTGGGCCTTTGGTTCCCATTTCTTATACACACTTCCCATTCTCTCTGGCAAGGGACTGGGAGGGTAAAAATAGCCCAAAGGAAGGGTCTGGATGGCACTACTCATCCCGGGTTGGCACCATTCGAAGATGTGCTGGGTCACCCGACTGTCTCTAAAATTAACCAACACACAGTCTCCTTGATGTCTTTCTGTCTCTGTCCCACCCAGCTAACCCTACGTGTGAATAGAATTTCACTATGTGTATGGAGGGAAGGGGTCTATTTTCATTAAGCCAATGGGTAACTTTGTTTTTAAGTCTGGATAGGTCTCCACATATCCTGGATCCAGCCTTGGAACGCCTGCAAGTACGACAACATATGGGGTAGAAGCAGGAGGTAGGTCGATACATGGCAGTGGTAGGTTGGAATCCCTTCGATTTAGTTGAAATGAGTTATCTTTATTATTACTCTTAGTATTACTAAGTACATGGTCAGTTAATGGACCAAGTTTGATTGTCGCCACCTTGGAGCCTCGTGTTCCATCAGTTATATTTTGCATCCTGTGCTGAGGTGGATCAGAGCCCTGCTGTTGTTGGAGTGGAGAGATAGACTCTGCACGGGCAGATGATTGGGCTAGAGATACTAATGGTGCTTGACCTAT
This sequence comes from Calotriton arnoldi, assembly GCA_963921515.1. NCBI lineage: Eukaryota > Metazoa > Chordata > Amphibia > Caudata > Salamandridae > Calotriton > Calotriton arnoldi. The sequence continues at coordinate 4,843 of CAWUFW010020862.1, forward strand.
AAGAGAAGGGGGCACAGTTGCTACAGATGGAGTTTCTAGATTTGGATGAAGTTGGAGGGATCTTTCAGGGATCTGGATTTCAGGTAGCTTAGTGGCATGCCAGATGGCCTCGACTTTGTTACCCCAAGACATGACCAAGGAGGACAGCCTATCAATACGTGTCAATACTAGTTCAAGCTCATATTTAATGAGTAGTTCAAAATGGGTTTTGAGCTCTTCGATCGAATTTTGGGCCCATGATGGCGCCTCCATAAAAGTTTTGCTCCTGTCACTACATACATTGGTTTTGGAGTTTTGAATAAGCGCCACCTCAGATAATAAGTTCCCTTGTTTCCCTCCCTTTTGATTTTTATTTTTTCGGTATGGGCCTTTTTTTTTTTTTAACAACCTCCCTTATGGGTGTTTTCTTAGGAGATTCCCTAGCTAAGTCTGCTTGTGCAGACGAAGGTTCTATGATAGGTGGGGAATCTAGAAGTTGATGGGGATTTGGGGCAATAAGCTCCGAGTGGGCAGAGAACCTTGGAAGAATCGGTGTTAAAGAGAGGCGTCTTTCGGTTCGTTCAATTTCACTAGAAACAACACCTAACGCTTGCTGCAGCATTTTATCTATCGCTGTGGGTTTAGGTGTCAATAAACGAGTTTGGGTTTTCTGCCTAGTATTTGGCTTTGTTAAAGGGGCAGTAACCTTTCCCATGTTAATTTCACTTGAAGGGAACCCCAAATCCAATTTGCAGTGAGCAGTTATGGGCAAATATATGAGTACAGTAAAACCACGATTTGAGACAATGATTAAAGCTTGTCCTTACTTTTCTTTCAGTAATCCTGTGGGCCCAGACGAAAACAATAGGTCACTTAAATAGCAAACATGAATGGACAAAGACTAATCACACATATCTGGGTAAATAACAGGGGGGTGGCCCGACCCGGCCTCAATCGGTCTCGGACGGGCTTAGACGGGCCCGCCCTTAGTCCGGGCTTCGTCCCGCGACGCGGTGGTAGAGGCTGCGCTATAAGCGCGTTGGACACACCTCCCCCTCACTCGCGGCAGCTGCGTGATGGTGCGGTGCACTCTGGAGGTTAAAGTCCTCCCCCAGGTGTGATGGTGGATTTCTGGAGCGATGAGAGGCAGCACTGTAGCCCCTGGGACCCTCGTCCCACCAGGGGTCTCTAGCAGCGAACCCCTCAAAGTAATAAACAGTCTGATTGGCCTCAATCATTTTTGGTAGGCACTGGGAGATTAAGTGATTTGCCCAGAATCACAGGATGTTGAGGCGATTCTGAGACTCGAACCTGGTTTCCCTGCTCCAAAGTGGGCAGCTCCGGCCATTACGCCACATCTGTGACTTAAGTATCTTACCTGCTTGTCTCTTTATTTGTTCTGTAAAGTGCTGTATACATAACTTCAGTGTGTTATATAATTTTCCCTCGATTCTTGGTAAAAGAATATTGGGCTGCTTGCCGTCAGTAGCCTGTAAGCATGTTGGCAGGCGCGCAATGCCCATAGGCCTGAAAGGGCTTCAGCCCCCCACCCCCTGTCGTGTCTCTCAGCCCGGGCTGCTACAGCTCGAGCTGCTGTGGGCTCGGCTAGGCAGTGTCTGGAGTCTTATCTCCGGCACGCCCGAGTTTTTCACAGGTCTTTGAAACACCATTTGCATATTTACATACCTTTGTAAACTGTTTAACAAGACTTAGTTTTATTTTCTGGTTCCAGTACCACCTGGGCCACCACTCTGCCTATTCCTTACATTTATATTTTACTTTCACTGCCATAGTGTAAGAATGCATTTCATGAAAAGAAATATAAAGTAGGGTTGCCAAAAGAAAAATACCAGCCATTTTTGGTTTAAAGAGCCTGCAAAGGCCTCGTCTTGACACTAAATAAGATTATAAATAAAATCATATGTATTCATTTGTAATGTGACTTTTCTGTCCTTGTTCCCTTTAATTATCAGTCATGGATCATTCAGGCAGCCCTAGAACACAATTAAAAATGCTTTCTATTTATATTTGCTGTTCCAAGTATGCACAGATAAGTGCTGAAAATAGGCTTTAGGTGACTGCTTATTTTTGTAATGTCTGGGACATCGATATAATGAGCTGGGAACCCTAATCACAAGACTGGAAGTTTGTTGCAGGATGAGCACAATATTTATTTCCTCCACCCTCGATCCCTGAACAGGGCCGGACTGGGAACGCTAACCGGCCTTGCCAATTGAGTCGGACCAGCCATGGAGGAGGGGGGGATGGGGTCTGGGGTGCACGTGGAAAACACTGCAGCTGCTTTTGTTACAGGGGGCCCCTATTGCAGCACTGCTGCAAAACCGGCCCCCTGTACCAAAAATGGCACCCACTGGTCCAAACCCGGGACCCACCCTTCCGGCCCACCGAGAAAACGCCTGGTGCCCGCTACTGCCAGTCCAGCCCTGTCCCTGAATAATGCCATCATTGCAATAGTTTAACTGATATCTTAAACCCTACGCCAGCCCTCAATAACATGCTGAGTTACTTCAAGTGTCTGGGAATGCACCTTGCATTCAGACAACTCATTCTCGCCCTTCACTTTCAAACTCACCCTGGGCTCACAGCGATCGCAATGCACTCACACTGAAAACCATTCACTCACGCCATTCACCCTGCACTCACAATGACCACACAGCACTTATGCCACTCGCCATGAACTTACACTGTTCTCTCTCCACTTACCCTGCGGTCACATGAGCACACCGCTCACTCTGTACTCCCAGTGATCACTCTGCACTCACAATGCACTTGCGCTGTTCACCCTGTACCTCACCCTGCAGTCACACGAGCACACTACTCACCCTGCACTCATGCGACACTTCACTCACCTGTCCCCCTCACTGCTCACTCTGCAATCTCACTCAAACAAGCCCATCACTAACCATACATTCATTCGTCCCACTCTGCACTTACATCCGCACCCAAATTCATATGGTCACCTCACCCTGCAGTCACTCCTCTCACCCTACTCTCACACTGTCGCATCGCTCACCATGCACTCACTCCTGTCACCCGCACAGCGCAGAGGGTTAATGTGCCTGCTACAAAGAACGTGTACCATGCAGATAACAGAACTGAGTGTGTGTAAACTATGCGTAGCCCTATAAAAAGAAAATAATGTTTGTCAGAAAGGGGCTGTAGAGAGATGAGGTGCATTGTTGGCGAGTGGTAGTGAGGGAATTCATGGAGAAGGGGGAAATGGGAGAGGGGCGCCAAAAAAGACTGTTGCATCGTGCGCGACCAGTGCTGGCTGTGAGTCTTAGCAAACCTCCCCCCGAAGTTCGAGTCTAGTTGCGCCCCTGCATGTTGGCACTTCATAAATAGCGCCATTCCAATGTTGAACGTTGGTTCAACGTCAACGTGTTTTCTTTGAGAAGTACTGAAACCGAGGGGGTGACAAAAGAAATCATTGGACTAATCCGCCGAGCGCTGCCTGGAAGTGTTTTGCAATGTTTTTTCTCAATTTGTGGAAAACGACTAATCTCGGGATACTGGAAATAAAATAGATGCCGACTTGTTTTTAAATTATTTCTCATGTGAATTAACTTGCGAGCTGAGATGTGAGCAACAGTGTGCTTTTCGAGAAAAGAAAACATCTGCAATGCTGCAAAAAAAAAAAAAAAAAAACTTCCCAGAGCACGAGTTATACTTGTCCCGGGCCTGGTATCCCCCTCCTCCTCCTTTCCTCAAACGTCATACTCCCGCCACTCGAACAACCCCCACCCCTTCCCTCTCCCAATACACACTCACGAGCAGGCTACTCCCCGATCGCCCATTGATGCCATAGGAAGGTAATGCGCAGAGAGAGGCTTTTACTTCTTCAATACACAAGCGGTAGTAAAGCAGCACATTTTTACAAGCAGCGCGTTATATCGGGTACACCACACCCAGTAAAACCGACCCTTGTTGATGAAATAGCGCTTCAACTCCTCATCAGAGATAGAGCACGTTATATAAGCAATTGCACTACAATGCTTTGCGCGGATTAAAGTCCGGAGTCTCAGGGATAAGATTTCAGTAACAGGACCCCTGGAGGAGAGGCCATTTATGCGTGACGCACACCCCGTAGTTCCAAACTGTCATAAGAGCCTCGGGTTATGCATAACACGTCACCTGGCAGCCTCCTTGATCGTACGTGCCAACATTTGGGAACACCTCGTTTAATTTCTAGGGAAGGAACTGGGGCGACACAATGCCCCCATTGGTTTACAGTGAAGTGCATGAAGCGAGAGAGTAGTCATTCTGCCGCAAACGAGAAGTTACACATCACTTTGCCACTCTATAGGGGACATGTATGGCTGAATAACAAAGCACGCACATACAAATGTGTCAACAGAGAAAGAAGGATGGCGGCAAGGGTTAACTTTTAGCTGTCAACGTTGGAAGGAAGTTACTTTGGAAAAAATTGTTCTGGGTGAGTCTGTGATTCGGTTTTGTTGGGAGTCCAATGGCCCAAAAAAACACGCAGGCACGGTCGAGCTTTAAAACTCGGGAGCGCTCACCTTAAATAGAGTGTTGGAACTACACTGAAGGGCATTTACAATGTTTCTCCTCGTTGATTCAAGACGTCTGGGCTTTGGGGGTAGTTCATAGCGCTCTCCGCCTCTAACACACGGCAGAGGCACAAAATACACTGTAAATACCCGAAAGCAGATTTACAAAAGTATCCCTTCTCCGCTGGGATTGAAGAGATTACAAGGTATTTATTTCCAGACCAAATAACTTCAATAAACTGCAACTGTATCTCTTCAGCTACTTCGGCGGACCTGTCAGGCACGAGAAGGGGTCGGGCGAAGCAAGTCCGCAGCACAAGGCCACTCGGTTCGCCAGGGGGCGCTCCTGGCAAGCGCAGGGACTCGTCTGCCGTTTTCTGCCCGTTGCTGGCGCCACCTAGCGGCTGACATCGAGTAGTGCAGCCTGCCAGGGGCGTTCTTTTACACCAGGGTGGAGTGTATGATAGTCAGAAAAGAAAGGTCTCAAAAGGGCAAGCTGAACAGGGGATAGGCGAGCGGGAGACTGTTCTGTGTGAAATAGGGAGGAGCGACATGGGGGGGGGTAATAAACGCGTGGGTGATCAGTTTGTGCGTATTTGGCTATCTCTTTTCCACTCCTGGGTTAATCACCTGCTGGCAACGTATCGTGGACAGTGGGGGTCGAGTATGTGTGGAAGGCCCACCTCCTCTGACGATAAGACCCTCTTCTTCACTTTGAAATAAAAACTGCAACACGTTGTAGAAATGGGATCGCTACGTCAGACCGAGCTCGTCTGGCTGGGCCAGGGTAACCTTTGCCGCCACTTTTCCATAGCCGTTTAGTGTAGAAATGAGAGGGGTGTCGCCTGGCCACCAACCTTTCCTTAAGGGCTTCTGCAACAGCAGAAGTGCTCAGCTGTGAAACACATTGCCTCCGTTCAGGGCTGCCGTAAAATGAAGGACTCGCGCAGAGCCAACACGCCTGTCCTTAAAGTAAGTTTCATTAGATTACCTTTAAATGCACATAACATTATGCTATTGATAGTTTGCAAACTATTTTGAAACCAACCTAATATCTGTAGCAGCACGAGCAGCTGCCCCTCCCTTTACCTCCCACATAGGACATGCCCGTACTTGCCCTGCGTAGAGTATAGAGCTGACAGATCCAGTGTAAGGATGAGACACCGCTCAATGGGTGGACATGAAGCAAGGCGGGCAGCAAATCAGGCAAAACTGGCACAACCAGGTCCCTTACCAACCCAACCCCAACAATGTGAGGGATCAGAAAAAGCGCGTTGAAAGGTGCTGATCTGGTGGCAAAGGCTCGATGACTCGTGTGCACAGGGGCCAATAAATGTATGGTTAATTGCCCCAGTTTCCAGAGAGGATTCTTCAGACGCAGGGGACTGCATAAACATAGTTCGACATTAAATCAACCTCACTCCCTAGCTCAAACACATACATCCCCCAAGTTCGTAAGTAGTAATTGACTTCGAACGCTCACGAGCATTACGCACGCACACGCACTGTCAGCCGCCCTTAAGATCACCTGATCAAATCTCACGCGCCTCTGGGGCGACCCTCCCTCCTTTCAGCCGTGTTAAGAATGACAAGTGTCGGAGTGCCAGTCTTACTCTGAGGAACTGGGATCCGACGTGTCCTCATTTTTAGGTAAATGTACAAAGGTAGTGATGTTGGGGCGGACGCACCCTGAGCCATTGACACCAAGTGTGCATCAGTGGAAGTGTGCGTCGCACAAACCCCAGCTAATCTGCGAGACACACGGTGAGGATACTTTCCGATGGTGACAAAATTTACCGAGTGCATACTGGAAAGTAGGCTCCTGAAACACCTGCGTCACACATCTCCCCCTCCCCCCACAACACAAAGTCAGCCATGGGGACACTTTCCTACAACAACAAACTGTACGTGCTTAAATTCTTGCCCCCGCCCCTCCCTACAATGCCATGGGTGCCTGTCCAGTGAGACTGCACGGGCTCAGTGGCGCGTTTCCGTGCTTTGGATGTCACCTCAGCGCTTTAAAAACACCCATGCTTCTTCCTCCTCTCCCCCGTTGCTCCTACGAGTGTGCAGCGCCCCTCCCCCCTCCGATGTAACACGAGCCCACCCCCTCCCCTGCACGCACAGAGTGCGCCACTCGTTCACTTATCCCACCGCGGTGTCTGGTTACTCCGCGGCGCTTGCTCGGGTCTCGCCCTCTACCGGCGTCAAGTGTCACTGTGGCTCGGCGGGTACTCGGCCATGAAGCGCCCCCTCAGGTGACTGGGGGCTCCAGTACTAATAACACAACACGCGCTCTCTTCTGGATACCCTGACCAGCCTAACCCCAGACATCTCGAGCTTGTCCCTCGTTACTCTCTCCGCTTACTGGTACAGTAACCGCAAAGTTACCCCTGTCACCCTGGTGCACGTCCCATCAAACCCTGCAAGGGCAGAGGCTAGGCAGACGACAGGATTCACGTTAGTAACCGCTGGCGAATGCCCCATCGTGTCCTCACCAAAACCACCCTCCGTGCGTGCCCCGCTAACGGTGGCTGACTTGTGAAGGGCGGTGCACTCTCCTGGCCGTCCGGAACACTCTTCCAGCTACTTTAGAGTTCCCCGTTACTCCGCGAGAGTCGCGCTTTTCCAGCTGTTACATAAAGAGTCAGAGCCCCTCCCCTATACTCTGCTGCTCACAGTTAACCGGTCCAAGGCTCTAGCGCTCGCTGGCTCTTAAGGTGCCTCACGTCTCTCCTGCCTGGTCATTGATGAGAAGCACCTGGCCGTGATACTTTAGCGCTCACTGACATCCTGGCAGTACCTTTACGTGTTAGAGCCCCCCCACCCCCGATACTAGCTCACTCTTACTTGGTGGGTACCGGGAGATATCTTGTCAGAGCTCACCTCCCCAGATACTTTAGAGCTCGCTGTTACGTCTCAGAGCTCACTTTTCACAGATACTTTAGTGCTCACTGACTGTTACTGCGGCCGTGACGGGCTGTCATTACTATTTCTATACGTCTCAGGGATCTCGTGCAGGCCATCACTCCCCCGGGTGACAGGGCTGTCATTCGGCTTTATGAAGAGTCAGAACTGTCCTCCCCCGGATAAACTCCAGCGCTCTTTGTTACTGTGCTGGGGACTCCCCCGACTGATTTATTAAGTGTCAGCGCCACATATCCCAATGCGAGAAGTTAGTCAGTGAATGTAAGGTCTGAGCTGACTGTTCCGTTAAGTGCCAGCAACCCCGCCCAGTGAATAAACAAATAAATAACTAACGCGCTGTTACTCTGGTGGGTAACTGGTCCATTAAGTACCAGAGCCCCTCCCGGATACTCGCTACTCCAGCAGGCTGTCACGGCTGGAGATGTTTGCAGCAAGCCCCGGGCCCCGCCTCGGTGCTCCAGCCATTGCCAGAAGCCCCTCCCCGACACTGCCCCCTTGTTATGGTAGTAAAAGTCAGGCTGCCCGCTGTTTACACACGGGCTCCCTCCCATCCCCCCGGTTCCACCTTTACTGGGGTTTGGCAGAGGAGATGCACAGGCCGTCAGGCAGCGGGAGGGACCTGCCCAGGCCTCGTCCAATCGGCGCCCTGCCCTCTTTTAAATAGACCCGAGCTGTCTGTCAAAGCGCCTGTCGTCAGCCTCCTGCCATCGCCATATTGGGAGAGTGCGAAGGCTCGGCTGTGCCCGCAGACTGACGCTGCTTTCGCCGGGCTCGGTCTGACACAGCCGGCGCACGCACCCAGGGTCGCACCGCTCTCGTACCGGGCGCCCTCAGACTGCTGGTTGTGTTTTTTCCACCCTGGGATTGGATTGCTGAAGTGGTGGAGCCGGTGCAGGGAGCCTTCGCCTGGCTGAAGCTCTCCAAGATGTCAGACGTGCGAGTGTCCAGCAGCAGCCCGTCCCTGGAGCGGATGGAGCCGCGGCTGGCCGAGATGCTGCCCAAGCCGCCCACCTGCAGGAACCTCTTCGGCTGCTTTGACCGGGACGAGCTGAGGCGGGAGCTGGAGAAGCAGCACCGGGAGAGCGAGCTGAAGTTCAAGGAGACGTGGAACTTCGACCCCCGGGAGGAGAGACCGCTCCCTGGCAGGATGGACTGGCAAGCGGTGCCCAGGAACGCGGTGCCCGAGTACTATAGCAGACCCTGCCCCAACAAGAGGGCGCACTCGGCTCCGAGCCTGGACGTCAATGGCAACCGTTCGGACACTTTTCAGGGAATATCTGGGGACTTGCGAGAGAACGGAGACAAGCACACGGATTCGCTGGAGCACTGTTCCGGGCAGCGGAAAAGACCAAACACCGAAGGTAGGAGAGCAGACTGTCTGTGCTGTGTTCACTGAAGCTTGCTGGGCAGAGGCGCGGGCAGGGCCCCCCTAGCACTGTCGGCTTAGGGCGCTTGTCTAGGCAGAGAACAGCCGATCCTCGTAAAGAGCGCTCCTCTTCGAGGACCCACTAGCTATATACAGTGTTCGTAGGGCACCGGCATCCACTGGGTGTTTGCCTGTGTACGTACTTGACAGTGGGTCTGGTCTGCTGGTGCCTTGCACTGGATGGCAGGAGCCCCTTGCGAACAGAGGTCTTAGATGCACCTCTCGGGATGCAGTGATCCCGGTGCGCTGCCAAGCACTTACCACTTCTTGGAAGTACGTAAATAGCCCGTGCCCACGTTTAATGTGGCATACAGTTTATTTTATCATTTTTAATATGGCTTATTCGTAGCATCCACTAGTGAAAATAGGTGTTTCCACGCTCTTTCTGTCGGAAATACAATTGTCACTCGAAACACAACTGAAAATCACGACACGCATTGATTTAAAACGTCGACGGTGTGACGTCAGTTTTGGTTTTTATAAACACCGAGTGGCATAGACAAATGTAGCAGAAGAAAACTGCTGAATGATAACTTTTTGCTATACATCATTAACTAAATGCTCGTTTTGGGAGAAAAACACTTTCCCAGCGACAAGCAAATCATTTTTTAAAAAGTCATAGAGCCGCACACCTCAGCCATGATACCCTGCGTTGCCCGTAATTTTGGTACAGAACGCCTCCACCCTAAGCTGCACTCCGTGTCTTGAAACTTCTGCAGGCACAGGTCCCCGACTCGCCCTGCACAGCGCGCCGTCACTTAGTTTAAAGGCTGTTCTCGTTAAATTGATAACACGGTCACCGTTTATCCATCTACGTATAACACTTCAAAGTAAAAAAAACACAAAGGTGTTTGGGGACGGCCCTTTGACTTCGTTTTCACAAGTATGTATTTGTTTAGGCCTAGGTTGCTCCCTAGAGCAGATGTGTAATGCGCTCTTAACTCTGTTCCTAGATCCATGTCCTCCGTCGAAATCCAGCAAGACAGAAACGGACGACCCATCCTGCAGTTCAGTGGAACAGACGCCCAGCAAATGCAACCCCCGACGACATCAAACGTAAAAAGCCTCTTTTTGTAGGTGGGTACGCCTTCTGCTTGGGGAGATGATGCCTGCGTATGCGAAGTTATTTCGGTCCTGATAACCATTCCCAATCGATGTCTGTTGTTCAGCGTAAAATATATATTGTTTATGTACTTGCCCACGCCCACCAGGGTTAAAAAATCAACAGTTATAGGTGTCCTTGTAGATAGCAGGTACTTCGCTGTTGGAGCTGCGATTGGAAACAGCCAAATAACACGGTGTTCACTAGTTACCGTTTATATAACATTTGTGCTTTGTACATGCAGTTTTTTTTTTTTTTTAAACAAAGACGCTAACAGATGCAAGGTGCAGGGCCCGAGATACACAACTGCCTATTAATTTGTCTGAGGGATTTGAAAAGATGCCGGTGTGGGGTTGGGTGAATGAACCGTGGTGCCAAAAGTTACCTTACCATTCGGGTGTAAAAACTTTAAGCATGGACACAGTTTTCTCACTAAACTAAGTAAATATTACAAAATACCTATGTTTTCAAGCAGATCGGTTACACTCAATTCGTGTTTTAAAAACGCGATGACTCCGATAGATGAGGAAAAAAAGAAATGCAGGCCTCCTCCTGACCCAGCCGTGCTGGGGTAAACAGCCCAGGAACACGTCAGCAGGCTTGTGTGTATGCTAATGCGATACTACTGACTGTTTGTTTGGGTGTTCGGAGGGGAAATGAACAGCTCAGAACCACACTGAGTGGAAACCAAAACTCGCAGGCTGTCACAAAGCTCTGCACTGAAACGCCGAAGTGACCTAATTCTGGCAGTTTTTCCATTCTTTTTTTATACCGATGGTTTTAACAAGGGGCCCCTTTAGTCTATCGGTGTTTATGCCCGCTGCGTGGGCTCTATAATCTTTCAGCGTAAAGCAGACGGTTTCAAACCAAACATAAGACATTTTTACTTAACTTCTGGCACACGACTCTGGCTTGTATTGTTTCCTTGTTGTTTGTCTTAAACCGAATGTTTTAAATGTTTTCTTCAGCTGTACTTTACTACATCGACCTCGCCCGAACATTGTGCTACTTTTATTTACTTGCTTTTCTGTTTTGCTTTTTTGCAGATAAGAATATATAAAAGTTTTTTACAGACATATCGAGAGACCCTTCGACTGGGACATCTACTGTTTAAGCACTGAAAAAATAACACTAAAGTTAGGCAGCCACAAAAAGGACTGCCTCTAAAAAGCATTATATGTAGCATCTTGCAATTAGGAGTTTCTTATTTGCTTCGTTGTACTACCTGTGTATATAGTTCTTAAGTCTTCATGTAGCACATACAAACTATGTTGGGGGAGAAGTCAACATTGATTGAATATTTTTTTCTGCACCCCTGATGTTGCAAATTATGCCTTCGCCTGTTCTGTTGATTTCTAACCTAAGGCGTCAGGTTTTTTTTTAATTGAATAATACTTTTATAATGACGCTCAAATGAAGAGATGCGATGTCGTGTGCTTGCTGTGTTGGTCGTCCAGTGTGATCTTGATATATCTATCTAGATATATTGTAAATGCTGCCAGGCCTGGCTGCAGCATCTGGGAGCCGCCCAGTTTCTTGAACTATTGTCGGTTATATTGGGCTATTTAAGTGTCCCTGCGCCTAGCGGTACAAGGAGACAAAAATTAATTAAATCCATTGTAGCGCTTATAGTTTTATTAGGCCATCAGCTAATTTGACTATTTTGGAACAGACTATAAACGTCAGCCTCAAATCTCCCTCACTAAATTTGTACTAAATGGTATTTCCATCATCCAACAGTATTTCTACATTGCCTGTGTATCTGTATGTATATATTAAAAAAGATATAAAGTGTACCTGTGTACATACCTCTGTAAAGACACTGAGAAATTATACTAACTTATTTATGTAAAAGATTTTTTAAACAAAGTATCTAGAAAGGTTTGTTGGTCCTTAAATGCCAGAGTGTCCTGTTTGTGCATTTGTAAAAGCTCTATGTGTTAGACTTTAGTTGTTTTCCTCCTCTCAAAATAATGACTGTGCTTAAGGTATGCAAACTGAGCCAGGTTTTATATTTTTTGTAATGCGTTCTAAAGAATAATCTGATTATTGTTTCACAACAAGCAATCAATAAATAACTGCCATACTCATGAGCATGGTGTTGTTTTATTTAAAATGTTAACCCATTTGTGCTTTGGTGATAAATAAAAAAGTGAACTGTGTGAAGAAACTGGATTTTTAATAGTATTTTGCTTTCAGGCTATCCGAGGCAAGCTTAGAGTTGTGAGAAGGTCTGGGTATTGGTTCCAGAGCTAAAACCTTGCAGAACATTTCAACAGATCACATGATATCTTCGATTTCCAGGGGAGAGTCCATCACCTTAACTGTAATCCTCAAGCCATATCAGCAAGTATATTCATGGGCAAGGCCTAGGTCGGACTGCTCCTATTGGATGGACGATGTATCACAAATGGCCCTCAGTTGACAAAGGATTGTTTGTAACTATCCGCGAGAAACGGCGGAGCATCTAGTTTCATTGTGGGTACTCCTACTGCTAGAGTGTGCCACAAAATGAATGTGAAACGTGATGAACACTCCCCATGTGCCTGTCACTGATAGAAGTTTAGGTTTTTGAACTCCCATCAGCTTTCAGCAGGAAGAAAATGAGAAAAATAGCACTCCGTTAATCTCCCCCTCCCCCAATAAAATAAAACAAGCAATGGTTCATCGGAAGGCGCCCCCAAACATCCTACATACTTTTGATGACGTCAAATACTTTAAAGCAGTCACAATGTTCACCAAGATTAAACTGGATACCTGCTTTTCTCCGCAATGTAACTCGCTTGGTATTTTCTTTGATAGAAAGTGTCACGAGTTTATGTTCACAATCGATATCAATCAAAAAAATAATACTAACAGTCTCTCAACAACAACTGTCTCTATTTTTGCTTGTAGAAGACGAGAAAGTATACTTATTGAGAACAAAATAAATGTAAAGCACACAGACGAAAGTCCTACGGTAAGATGAATAAGTAAGCAGAGAGCAAAATGATTAGATACACTTCAAAACAAAGGGAGTAACCCAAATGAAAATCACAAACTGACTTGAACAGCTTTTTCCCGCCAAAATGTTGAAAATCCGTTTCTTCTAGTGAGAAACGTTTTCCCGCCAAAATGAATCTTGGTCACAGCTTTACTCGGCCCATAGGGGCGCTATAGTCCTTAGACCCAACGCGGGCTCGGCGAACTGTTCTCGCTCCAGAGATACAAGTGTAAGAGGTCACTACTTGAACATACTTCTGTGTATCTGCAGTGGAAGAGGCTATGTTGAAACTCCAGTTTACTAAGAATTTCAGCAAGAGACAACGCCTATTTCTGCAAACAGCTTTTAAAATAGAGTAAATATCAAGCGATTTTGATTCATAAATATCAACATTTTCAGAAAAAAATACTATTTTTAATTGAATTGGTATGGCCAAGGCAAGAATACAGTAATAGTGGTGTTACAAACACCACTTCAGGAGGAATATTATACACCGAAGCGCTTCCGGATGAAGGAAGCCGAAGCATCGAACAGGTTTACCTGTGTGGTATAATGACAGCAGACGGGCAACACGATCGTTTTAAAGTCGAGGTCTGGTAGCTATTGTGCTAATACTGCTACAAAAGGACTTTTTTTCTGGACAGCGTGCTTCTGTTCTTTAGTATCGACGTGCATCACGTTTAAATGTAGCCGGAGACAATTCCACGCAGTTACAACTGTGGTCAGCAATTTTACCTCCGTCGGATTTGAGAATGAGATCCACCTCTTTTTATTATGATCTGAAAGAAGATTGTCATCTTCAGTGTTGCACCATAGTGGTAACACCTGTCTAGGAAAACGACCCTTAAAATGCAAAGGGAAGAATAAATAAAGTAATGCGTTGGCACATTCAAGAGTATTTTCTCTTCGGACTTTAGCTTATCCCTTGCACGGCACCCTTGTCAAAACATTAATACTTAAGGGGAAGCTGGAGTTGTGTGAAGTTATCTTTTCCGACTTCGCCCAGGGGTTCGCTGCATACCTAGCTTAGGCGGGTGATGCTTAGGGACGGGACCCTAGAGTCACTGCTCCTACTAACACCACAAACCTTTCATTAGTGCCCAGGTCTGTCCAATGTCCATGGCCGGGAATTCTGTTTAGGTGGGTGACAAATGCGGCGTACAAATAACTACCACTAAATGCTACATCAATTTAGTTTCCTCGATGCCCGTGATGATCACTGGAAAAAGAAAGGAGGATCCTGTGTCACTCGCACCGATGCTAACCCTTGAAACGCTCAGGTTTTAGGAACAGAACAGTTCCTCATAAATATCCTTATCCGCAGTTTTACTGATTCCGGGCGACGTAAACAGGTGCAAGGCTACCCAATGCACTGGTATTCAGTGCATCGTTCTCTGAATAATGGAGTGAACTGGTCACACCGAGATCCGAACTCATTAATTGCAGTGCACGTAGCATGCAGATGTCAACAGCGAGCGTTTAACGCGGGCAATTCTACCGTGCTTAGAAGCGAAACGGGTGGTACCATCAATCCCATCGAGACGGCTAGTTGGGGGTGCTCTGCACACGCGTCTTCCTATTAATTATTACACATACCGCACTACATCATCTAAGAGAAATACATTCTTAATGTAAGCAGCAGGTACGATGCGTGGATTAAGGCCGGTTACCTAGCGCACCGGGATATACGATATAACAAAGACCGTCTTCTGCCAACCAAAGGCCGCAGAGGTCCATAGAGGCATCTATCACACCAACTAATAGTACGGTCAGGATGGAGCCCGAAGGCCCCTCAGCAGGCGCCACGCAGCCCCGGCTTCCCTCGGTCCACAAGCAGCACCAACTACTTCAGGAGAGCAGCAGTAGCACGATCTAACTATGTATCACAGAGACTCCTGCAAAGCCAGGGATCGCTTCCACGGCACATTTTCATAGCACGTGCTGCCAAACAGCAGAGACCAGAACACCAGCATGCACCCACAGCACAGCCCACGTCTCCCATCCGGGATGGGCCATCCCACAAGAGATGGCACTGTTATGCCATTTCTCCCAGTTCACCAGATACCAGCACTGCCTTGCCACGTCTGCCATTAAACCAGACAGCAGCACTGTCTCCCAGCGCATTACTGCCTGTGCTGAGTAGCGCCTTTTCAGTGTCTGCTAACTCACCAGACAGCAGCTCTCTGTGTCTCCAAGCGCATCAGGCTGCAGCACTGCCTCACCATGCCTCCTAGTGCACCCAGACAGCAGCACTGCCTCTCCAGACGCCTGCTGCATCTGATGCGAGAGCGAACACTGGCCCGCCAGGTCTCCCACAGCACCAGACAACAGTACTGTCTTGCCATGTCTATCACACCATCAGACAGCAGCACTGCCTCTCAAACGTTCCGTCCATCATCCCCTTTTGTATCGCTTTGTTCGCCCTAAGTTGGCGGGGGTATGCCCAGACGTGGGTCCCTTGCTCACTTTGCCACTGGATTCAAGCAAGCCTGGCTGATGACGGCTGGAATGCCAGAAACCGGTCCTAGGATGCTTGTTTCCGGTCCAGGGAAGACATGGCTTGGCAGTTCGGGCTGGACTGTTCCCATGAGGCACAGGGTCAGACTGATTTGCATATGGCCATGTCTGAACTGGGATGGTGGAGTGAGCTAAAGAATGATGATGGATTAAACCCAGATCAGTTGACTGGGGGTGAGTGTTTGATTGGCTCAAACGTTCCGTCCATCATCCCCTTTTGTATCGCTTTGTTCGCCCTAAGTTGGCGGGGGTATGCCCAGACGTGGGTCCCTTGCTCACTTTGCCACTGGATTCAAGCAAGCCTGGCTGATGACGGCTGGAATGCCAGAAACCGGTCCTAGGATGCTTGTTTCCGGTCCAGGGAAGACATGGCTTGGCAGTTCGGGCTGGACTGTTCCCATGAGGCACAGGGTCAGACTGATTTGCATATGGCCATGTCTGAACTGGGATGGTGGAGTGAGCTAAAGAATGATGATGGATTAAACCCAGATCAGTTGACTGGGGGTGAGTGTTTGATTGGCTCAAACGTTCCGTCCATCATCCCCTTTTGTATCGCAGTGCACCAGGCTGCAGCACTTTCTCACCATGTCTCCCAGTGCACCACGCAGCAGCGCTGCCTCTCCAGACCTATAGTGCATCTGATGCGAGAGCGAACACTGGCTCGCCATGTCTCCCACAGCAGCAGACAGCATCACTGCCTCACCACGTCTCCCACACCACCAGACAGCAGCACTGCCTCACCATGTCTCCCACACAACCTGACAGCAGCACTGCCTCGCCATGTCTCTCAGACCCGCAGACAGCAGCACTGTCTAACCATGCCTCCCAGTGCACCAGTCAGCAGCACTGCCTCGCCCTGTCTCCCAGTGCACCAGGCAGCAGCACTGCCTCGCCATGTCTCCCACACCACCAGACAGCAGCACTGCCCCATCATGTCTCTCAGATCCGCAGACAGCAGCACTGTCTAACCATGCCACCCAGTGCCCCAGTCAACAGCCCTGCCTCGCCATGTATCCCAGTTCACCAGGCAGCAGCACTGTCTCGCCATGTCTCCCAGTGCACCAGGAAGCAGCACTGCCTCACCATGTCTTCCAGTGCACCAGGCAGCAGCACTGCCCCATCGTGTCTCTCAGATCCGCAGGCAGAAGCACTGTCTCGCCATGTCTCCCAGTGCACCAGTCCTGCCTCGTCATGTCTCCCAGTGCACCAGGCAGCAGCACGGCCTCGCCATGTCTCCCACACCACCAGACAGCATCACTGCCTCGCCATGTCTCCCAGTGCACCAGGCAGCAGCACTGCCTCACCATGTCTCCCAGTGCACCAGGCAGCAGCACTGCCTCGCCATGTCTCTCAGACCCGCAGACAGCAGAACTGCCTCACCATGTCTCCCAGTGCACCAGGCAGCAGCACTGCCTCACCATGTCTCCCAGTGCACCAGGCAGCAGCACTGCCTCGCCATGTCTCTCAGACCCGCAGACAGCAGCCCTGCCCCTCCAGACCCATACTGCATCTGATGCGAGAGCGAACACTGCCTCACCATGTCTCTCACACCACCAGACAGCAGCACTGGCTTGCAACGTCTCCCACACCACCAGACAGCAGCACTACATCACCATGTCTCCCAGTGCACCAGACAGCAGCAGTGTCTCCACGTCTGCCAGTGCACCAGACAGCTGCACTGTTTTTCAATGTCTCAGACCCGCAGACAGCAGCACTGCCTCACCATGTCTCCCAGTGTACCAGACAGCAACACTGTTTTTCCATGTCTCTCAGAACACCAACAGCAGCACTGTCTCGCCATGTCTGCCAGTGCACCAGACAGCAGCACTGTTTCACCATATCTCTAAGTGCACCAGAAAGCAGCACTGCCTCACCATGTATGCCAGTACACCAGACAACAGCACTGTCTCACCCTGTCTCCCAGACCACCAGGCAGCAGCACTGCCTCACCATGTCGCCCAGTGCACCAGACAGCAGCACTCTCACCATATCTCCCACACCACCAGACAGCAGCACTGTCTCACCATGTCTCCCTGTGCACCAGAAATCAGCAGTGTCACCATGTTTCCAAGCCCAATAGACAGCAGCACTGTGTCACCATGTTTCCAAGCCCAATAGACAGCAGCACTGTCTCACCATGTCTCTCAAACCACCAGACAGCAGCACTGAACTTTACAAGGTCTCCCAGTGCACCAGATAGGAGAACGGTCTCACCATGTCTCCCAGTGCACCAGACAACAGCACTGTCTCACCATGTCTCTCAGACCCACAGACAGCAGCACCGTCTCACCATGTCTCCCAGTGCACCAGAACTGCCTCACCATGTCTCCCAGTGCACCAGACAGCAGAACTGCCTCACCATGTCTGCCAGTGCACCAGACAGCAGCACTGCCTCACCATGTCTCCAGTGCAAACAGCAGCACTGCCTCACCATGTCTCCCAGTGCACCAGACAGCAGCACTGCCTCGCCATGTCTCCCAGTGCACCAGACAGCAGCACTGCCTCGCCATGTCTCCCAGTGCACCAGCACTGTCTCACCATGTGTCCCAGTGCACCAGACAGCAGCACTGCCTCACCATGTCTCCCAGTGCACCAGGCAGCAGCACTGTCTCACCATGTCTCCCAGTGCACCAGACAGCAGCACTGCCTCACCATGTCTCCCAGTGCACCAGACAGCAGCACTGTCTCACCATGTCTCTCAGACCCGCCAACAGCAGCAGTCTCACCATGTCTTCCTGTGCACCAGACAGCAGAACTGTCTCACCATGTCTCCCAGTGCACCAGACAGCAGCACTGCCTCGCCATGTCTCCCCGTGCACCAGACAGCAGCACTGCCTCACCATGGCTCCCAGTGCACCAGACAGCGGCACTGCCTCACTATATCTCCCAGTGCACCAGACAGCAGCACTGTCTCGCCAGGTCTCCCAGACCACAGCACTGCCTCACCATGTATCCCAGTGCACCTGGCAGCAGCACGGTCTCACCAGGTCTCCCAGACCACCAGGCAGCAGCACTGCCTCGCCAAGTCTCCTACAGCATGTCAAAGGAGAGTACTTCCTCACCAGACAGCCCCACCCCACCCCACCTGCAAGTCTCCTAGCAGTCTACTTGACCTATGTCGGACTAGGACAGAAAATGGCTGGCACCAAGATAAAAGTGGCCCAGATTAGCGAGTCAAATAGCTAAAAATGTGGCGCACACATGGAAATTGTGGCAGTTTAGAAGTTGTAAAGACACGCTTGCTGCTATATTTGTGGTAATATCACGTAAATTAACTGGAAAGAAAACGGTCCACCAGGACACAGAACAGGCCCACATACAGCAAAAATCCCAGCCCTTGCACGGACATGTCAGACCAGCTTTTTTGACACTGCCATCTTGCCGTACAGGCCAGTTCGACCCTGCACCTGACAGCCTATCTGTCTCACTATATCTCTACGTGCACCAGGCTGCAACAGTGTTCCCACTGGCTCGTCCCACCTGGCGGGACCTGCCATGTCTCGTAGCTCATCAGAAGAATCTCACCTCCTCTTATACCCTAGTACACAGAGTAGCGCGGCATGCAGCAGCACCACCTCACCCTCTCATTGAGGTTCAAACAGGCATGGTTCTGGCATGGGCGTCCGCAGAAATTTTTCCAGGGGGGGGCAAAATGTTAACGTCATCACCATCCTCCGACGTGATGTGTGCCAGGTGGGGCACAAGAAACACTGGGGCGCAGGAGGAGCCATGGGGGGCAGGAAGCAGACCGCATATGTTCTCATACACCATAGGGTTGTTGTGCCACAGCCATCTATTTCTTTTGTGGCACCCCAAAATCCATACCCGCCCTGGTCCCTAAAATTACCCCCTAGCACCCCACAACCCATACCCACCCTGAACCCTAAAATTACCCCTGCCCCCCCAAAACTCATACCCGCCCTGAACTCTAAAATTACGCCCCTGGCACCCCAAAACCCATCCCCACCCTGAACCCTAAAATTACCCCCTAGCACCCCAAAACCCATACCCACCCTGAACCCTAAAATTACCCCTGCCCCCCCAAAACTCATACCCGCCCTGAATCCTAAAATTACCCCCCTGGTACCCATAACCCATACCCGCCCTGACCCCTAAAATTGTCCCCCTGGCACCTCAAAACCCATACCCACCCTGAACCCTAAAATTACCCCCCTGGCACCCCAAAACCAATACCCGCCCTGAACCCTAAAATTTCCCCCCTTTGCACCCCAAAACCCCTACCCGCCCTGAACCCTAAAATTTCCCCCCTTTGCACCCCAAAACCCCTACCCGCCCTGAACCCTAAAATTACCCCCCTGGCATCCTAAAACCCACACCCACCCTGAACCCTAAAGTTACCCCCTGGCACCCCAAAAGCTGAACACTACATTCTGATTGTGTATCGCGCCGTCTCCCTGCTCAGGAGGATCTGCTGGTCCAGATCTGCTCGCCCTGGTCCGGTTCTGCTCGCCCTTCTCTGGAGCTGTTCTGCCTGCCCTGTCCCTCTTCCGGACCCACCGAGCCTGCCTCCGCGCACACTGCCTGGACCTACTCTGTCTGGCCTGGTTCTTTCTCCTTTGGACCCCCTGTCTTCACTGGCGGAGTTAGGACACAGGTCTCACTTCTCTGAAGCTGCTCTCCCTCACCCAGGTCCCCCCCACCGCCCCCTCCACTTGCTCTCTCATCCTCCTTCCTCCCTACTTCTCGATCTCTCTTTCCCCACTGTTTCTCTCTCTTTTCTCTCCCCCCTCTTCCTTCACTCTCACCCCCCCACCGTATCCGTCTCCCCGACCCCACCAAGTCTTCCTCTTTCCCCCCTCTCTCTTCCTCCTCCTCATGTCGGTGATAGGGAGCCCGGGGCCCTCTCTGAAAATGCGAGCTGGAGGTGACGTTAAAGTGTGAAAGCACCAAGGTGTGAACTGGGAGAAGAGGTGGGGGAGGGGGTGGGCGGCAGGTAGAGGGTCAAAGGGGGCACTGGCTCTCAGAGAGGTGAGAAGGGGCGGGGAGCAGCCTGAGGACAAAAACAACACCAGCGCAAGAGGCAGATGCTCCGCGGGGAGCCTGGTGTTGTAAAATGAAGAAACGCACACTTCTTAGCACAACAAAGCAGCCGAAGGGCGCCTTTCACTAGAGCCAAGAACCAGACCCATCGCGAACAAACAGCAGCCACCGGAGAAGCCAGCGGTGTCATGAAAACAACAAAGGACAGAGACAGACGACTGCTGCCGAAACCTGGAAGTACAACTTACACCTTTAACAAAAGGCAATTCCTTTTGCAAGCACCACACGCCAGAACACTATAAATATATAAATCTCCCATCAATGCACACCTGAGAGTGAATAAAAAGATGAGCAGCAAACTAAGGCAGTGACTGACAGACACTAAGCATGGGCGTCCGCGGGGGGGGGCGCTCCAGGGGGGGGCAAGCGCCCCTCCTTGCCCCCCCCTGCGGACGCCCATGGGTTCTGGGGTGGGAGGGACAACTGGACCAGCCTCTTCAGGTGAGCCTCCCCGGCTACCCAATGCTCAGCTACAAGATGATAAGAACCTATTTGTTACTTTTAAGTGTTTAAGATGTGCCTGTCAGACCCACAGTCTTAAGTACTGATTTGGGGCTAAATAAATCGGCTGTGTCGAATGTTAGGCAAGTCAGTAGGGAGACAAGGGGATTCCTTTTATATACCCACAATCCACGATGAACACTCGATTATTCGGACACACTTCCACTTCGATTAAAAAAAAATGCAACTCCAATCACAAGTTAATTGAAGAGCTAAAGAGTTAAATCACATATAATCTCAAAAGGAGGTGGTCTTCCCAGGAAAAGTTAATCATGTACAATTAAAACATCTTGCAGTAGTATTTTATTTTTATCCAGAGAGGCCATTTCTATCTTGCAGTGCTTCATAAAAACAGAAATTAAACGAAAAGTGAACAAAAGAAATGTTGCATCGTGAACCACAGGTCAAAAAACAGAACATTCAATAGATCATTCCCTTAATTCACATGCTGTGTATGCGGGTGGGTATATGTGCCAGTATTATACCCAATACAAGGATTGGTGTGACCTGCAAGACATAGGTTTGTCCCCCTGCAGAGGCATCTTAGCATTCCATACTTACAAGACTGATAAAATGGGTTTCACCAAGTTAACGGTGATGCTTATTATTTTCATCTTTACAAAACGGCAAAATAGACAGTAGGAAGTGCTACATAAAACAAGGTAGTATGAATTTGTTTAAACTAGAATGAACAAAAGGTTTCAATTGAAGTAAACAACCCGACTGTCCATATTTCTGTACACTCCTGTGCCAGACAATTACCTCAATGTTTGGACAAACCTTGTATAAACATTGAAGGGGCACCAACTTGATAGTTGTGCTTCATGGCCATGATGTACATTAGTCAAAAGGCCACACTGTGTATATTTCACTTCATGGAACATATCAACATATACCTATATACAGATAGGCAGTAGGCACCTGGGGGACCTAGCCTGCCACTTGCCTGTGGCCTCCAGTTCCTGCTTGTTCCAGCCTGATACAGTGACACTGCCGTTGCATGGGTTTTCCCGCTCACAGTTCTTACCACCAACAGAAGCCACACCCACCCCAGGACATACTTAATGCAGGCTGCAGAGCGACTGCACTAGTAGGCACCTAACCTGCCACTTGCCTGTGGTCTCCAGTTCCTGCTTGTTCCAGCCTGATCCAGTGACCGTTGCAGCCTGGGTTTTCCCGCTCACCTTTCTTCCTGCCAACAGAAGCCCCACCCACCCCAGGACCTACTTAATGTGGGCCGCAGCGTGACCGCAGAGCGGGTGCATTGCTGGTGGGCCAAAGGCAAGCCCATCTGCACCCGTCTGCTCCTGGACTGCTCCCAGCGCCACAACACCAGGCCCTCTTGACCCCCACAGATACACCATCGTCGAGCTCTACACACTTGATGCTGCAACAAAAACTGCCACCGTACCGACCCATGCTCTACCTGCCATAGCACACACACAAGTCCTCTTCCTCACTAAGACCCGACTCAACCCCACTTCCGTGCCCGACATCGCCACCGCAATATCCGAAGGATACAAGATCTCCCACCGCGACTGCATCAATAAGCCTGGCGGAGTAAGCGCCATCATACACAAGGAATCCACCCAAAGCACCACCACAAATGATGACATCACCCCAGCCATGAAACACCTCAACTTCCGACTCCAAACAGACTGCAAAACCACCATCAGGGTGCACCCTTGTCTACAGTCCTCCAGGACCACATCCAGCCTTCTGCAACTTCATCGCCAACCTCGCCATCGACTCCAACAACTACATTTTCCTCAGCGACATCAACTTCCATCTCGATGACCACAATGACATAAACACTACCAACAGCTTCAACAACCTTGGACTCACCCAACTCGTCCACGACCTCACGCACACGGCAGTCTACACTCTAGATCCCATCTTCACCTCAAGCGACCTCGTCAGGTACAGCCACACCACAGAGCTCATCTGGACCGACTACTCAATTGTCCACTTCAACATCACCAAGTCACAGACTTCCGCCCCAGTTTGCCCACTGTCCCCACCGCAGCTGAAGCAAAGTCTCAAAGGAGACATGGATCAACACCCTCAACAACACCCACCCCATCTCCTTTAACAACCTAAACTAGAATGTCAGAAACTTCAACAATAGGATCACCAACTGTGCCGACAGCAGCACTCCCATCTGTGAGAAGTTGGCCTGGTATATGCTGTCCACTAATTAAAGTGGGCACCTTGCTCCAGTCCAAACGACCCTTATGATGTATGAGGTCAAAGATAACCTTTAGAAAGCTATCCTAGTGGTAGCTGTGGAGAGCAGCCTTCAGGCTTAATCTTGAAGGAATGTAAAGCAGCTTGTTTCACCATAACATCACCTCCTATATTGACTAAATGGAAGGAGAACCACACAGTAGTTATATAAAATATGTATTTATTAATAAAAACACTCTACTATCCTCTACACGAGGATAGAACACAAAGCACACAATACGAGATCAATAGAACAGTTGTAAGTAGCACAATACACAGTGGGCTCCAGGGGGAGACCAAACCATATACTAAAATAGAGGTATAACAATCACGACTGAGATCAAGACAAGGTCTGGAGCACGTAGAATTGCTGGGACCCCAAGGAACCACCCAAGGTGAGTAGATAGGGGCCCACGGAGGACGGGTGCAGTGTGCTAAAACGACCGCGGGCTCCGTACAATTCTATGGGGAAGTCGCGGTTACTTCGAGCAAACCCTTTGGAACTTAAGAGGTTGGAGAGCCACCCCACCCGTGGATACCGTAGTACCCGAGTTACCCATCCCAGGGGAGCCGGGTGCATAGGTCTGGAGTGGCGTCGGAAACCGCCGTCGTTCTCAATGGAGGGCTGTGAAGAAGTACTGCTACCGTGAAGGTGAAAAGGGTCCGGTGGAATCCAAGCCGGGATTCTGGATGGAAGGAACTTGAAAGCAGAGGGGACAGAGTCCGAGTCACTTCAGAGTGACCAGGGGCTTGGTAGATGAATGCCCACCAATGTCGGGTGCTTCAGGTGCAAAGAAGGGGTGCTTGACTCTGCAGCCACGAGGACCAGGAGCCGTCGAGGACGACCAGGAGCCGGAGGTGAGCTGTCCCACGAAGGATGTCGAGTGCTGAGGGGTCGGTGTCCGGCTGGAGCACCAATAAGCCTTGGCAAAAGCAACCCATGAAGGAAGGTCAAGCAGGTTACGGTGTGGACCAGCAAGGTCCAGGGGACTCACCAAGCAATGGAAAGTCGGGGCATGTCTGGAGCAACCATGAAAGCCCAACAGAAATCAAGATGACCCTCAGAGAGACTCAAGGGCCGAAGGACCAGGAGTCGCGAGGGGACCTCGAGCAAGATTCCAAAGTACCAGCCCACGGTGCACTCGGTGCGAAGAGGCCGTAGTTCTTTGGTGCAAATACTGCTCAGGACTACACGGAGTCCAATGCACCAGCTCGGGAATCGCCAACAAGCATTTGCAACTGCAAATGGACGCGGTGCACAGGGGTTCGGGTTATGCAGTCCCCACAAGGGATACTGGCCTCAAACTTGCTGAGAGGGCAGCTCGACCTCAGGGACCTTCAGGAACCCACCTCCTGTGTTGCTGAAATCTTCGGAGTTCGCAGGAGCTCAGGAGCAGCAGACCGGTCAGTTGTGTTGAGGTGCCTGCTAGGGCAGGGGAGTGACTCCTTCACTCCAAGGGAGATTCTTCAGTTGTCCTTAGTGCACCACAGGTCCTGCACGGAGCCTGTATGGAGCAAGGGCACAGACAAAGCTTTGGATGGAGAGGAAGACGAAGTCGGGCCCAGTCAAAGTCCAGCGGAGCCCAGTGTGTCCAGACGGTCGAAGGTCAGTGGTTTCTTCTTGTAGAATCTTGTCCACGTAAAATCTAAAGTCTTACAGCCAAGTAAGCCCTTTTGTACCCACGGGAGAGGGTTGGACAGATTCGGGGGACCCTCCTAGGGAGGGTCAGGACAGAGGGTGGTTACACCCATGTCCTTTGTCCAGTTTCGCGCAAGAGCCAATGGCTCCCAGAACTGGTTTGAGCTGGACTATGCACAGGGACGCCAAATGTGCCCCGGGTGCAGACTTTCAGGCACTCTCAGAGTGCACCCACCCAGCCCCAATACACTAAACCCTGTCTGAGAGGTGATCACACCTCCCTGTGACAGGATGCCTATTGTGCTGCCTTCCTCTGCTCGAGCTTGGCTCCGCAGCAGGAGAACAGAAATGTGTCTCTGGTCGGCAGCATCCATTTTGTGCTGACCGGGTCGAGAAGGCTGGCACCGGATAGACCAGTGACCCCACGAAGCTCGCTTCAGAAGGGTGGAATCATACCTCCACACCGGTTACCGGTGTGGAGGTATGATTCCAAGGTGTTTGATACCAAACACGATATGTTTCTATGCAGCCATTTTCGAGATAGCATTTACAGCGAGGTTATAATGCACCTCTACCTATATGTCCGGCTGAGTCACAGACAACCCGGGAGAATGGTCTCCGTAGGCTGCAGAGAGGCTCTGCTCATGCAGGGGCACCCTGTCACTAAAAACCCAGCACCCTGCCTTCAGGATTGATAAGGCCTGCTATAGGGGTGACTTATAAGTTTTAAGTGTAGTGACCTATAGATATAGTGAACCTATATCTAAAGTAAGTGGTGCAAGCACCATCTTACACAGGCTGCTGTAGCAGACCTGGAGTTCCATTTTGCATGGCCTCTCAGGGGTGGCATAATACATGCTTCAGCCCATGGGAGGCCTCTGGGGTACCTATGCCCTGGGTACCATATACTAGGGACTGACAAGGGTACCCCAGTATCCAATCTGGAGTGTACCAAAGTACATGTGACAATTTACAGGAGAAAGTAGAGAGACTGGGGTCCTGATTAGCAGGATCCCAGTCAGACTGGGGTCCTGATTAGCAGGATCCCAGTCAGACTAGTCAAAAACAGTGCAACATCAAGCAAAAAGTGGGGGTAACCATAGGAAGCAGATCCTACTTTCCTACACCATGGGCAACAGAAGGTCCACCAAGCAGCCTAGTTGGTAAACTGAAGACCTCAGAACCGCTAAACGACACTGTAAACAACTGGAAAGAAGATGGCGCACCAGCAAGGACCCGACTGACAAGACCACCTTCAAGACAGCCCTCAACTTCTACCACAGACAGTTGAAGGAATCGAAGAAAAAGGTCTTAGCCTCATGCATCGAATCAAGCTCCAATATCAGCAAAGAGCTCTTCAACATAGTCAAAAATTTCTCCAACCCCTCAGCTGCAACAAACATTACTCCATTACAGGAACTCTGCAACAACATTGCAAACTTATGAAAATTCGAACGACAGAGCACAACACAAACAAAGTCCCAACTGACCAGCAATAGTCAGTAAAGTATTTAATATTCAAAAAAGAGCAGTAACTATAACAGTCAGTAAGGCAAGAGCTTGATTATAGGTGAATCAGTGTTGTGAAATGTTGACACGCGCTTTACCTTGGCTTCTACCTGTCTACTGTAACGGGTTTGTCTAACTCGACTGATTCTTCCGCATACTGATTTCGAACTAAGCCTTGAGAAAGTCGTCTATCGACGAAACACGTGTCGGCTCTTTACTTGCTACAACGACGTGTCAACATTTCACAACACTGATTCACCTATAATCAAGCTCTTGCCTTACTGACTGTTATAGTTACTGCTCTTTTTGGAATATTAAATACTTTACTGACTATTGCTGGTCAGTTGGGACTTTGTGTTGTGCTCTGTCGTTCGAATTTTCATAAGTGATGTGCATGAGAAATTCTCTCTCTACGCACTGGGTAACACTGTGGATGGCACGGTGTTGACATTGAGCACGCTATTTTACATATTGTGATTTACATGCGCAAACTGGACAGAGGTGCTGACTGTTTTCTTTAAGACCATAGCCATCTTTTGTATATTATATAACATTGCAAACTTCTTCCACCACAAGATCATCAATATCTACAGAAACTTCAAACCCCAGCCCAAGACCACCGACTTATTCAAACAACGCAACAACCCCTCTACCACCACAGACATCTGACCAACCGAATGGAGCCAGCTAGCCCCACAGGACACTGCCTCCATCATGAACTCAGTCCACTCAGGGGCCCGAAACGACCCATGCCCTCACATATTCAACCTAGGCGAAGCCAGAATCAGCCACGTACTTGCCACTTTGTTCAACACTGCAATTCCCACAGTCACCTTCCCCTAGGACAGGAAACACACAGAAGTCAACGCACTACTAAAGAAACCATCAGCAGACCCCAGCGACCTCAACAACTACCGACAGATCTCTCTGCTCCTGGCCAAAGTATTAGAAAAAACCATCAACTAACAACTCTCCTCACACCTGGTACAGAACATCCTACTCAACTCCTACCAATTTGGATTCCGCATCAACCACAACACCGATACAGCCATCATCGCGGCTACATACAACGTCCGAGCCCTACTCGACTGAGGCGAGACTGCAGCTCTGATCCTCCTAGATCTTTCTTCATCCTTCTATATAGTCTCCCACCACACACTCCTCACAAGACTGCACAACATAGGCATCCAAGGAGTCGCTCTCAGATGGAATGCCTCCTTCCTCACGGGAAGAATGCAAAATGTTTGCCTTCCTCCCTTCACCTCTGAACCCAAGGAAATAATTTGTGAAGTACCCCAAGGATCCTTGCTCAGCCCAACCCTTTTCAACACTTATACAACACCTTGGGCAAGCATTGGCAAAACCCACAGACTTATATCCTATGCCGACGACACACAACTCATCCTCTCCCTCTCCAAAGACACCACCAACACCAAGACCAACTTGCACAATTGCGTGACAAACGTTGCCAACAGGATGAAGGATAACTGCTTGAAGTTCAACACGAACAAGAGAGAGGTACGGATTTTCGGAAACAAAAGCTCCCATGGGATGCATCCTTGTGGCCCTCAAAACTCTGACCTACTCCTACCCCACTGACCACGCTTGGAACCTAGGCATCATTCTGGGCAACAAGCTAAACCTGACTCAGGTCAACTCTGTCTCCTCCTCCTTCTTCATCCATCGTAACATATTCAATGGCTACTCCAAAGCTCAAGACGGACTTTCACCCAGGCCCTCATGTTCAGCTGACTGGACTACGGCAACCCTCTCCACGCAGGGTTACAGCTCACCTCCTCCTCAGACTACAGATCATACAGAACGCCGCAACCAGATTTGTTCTGGATCTCCCTAGACAAATCCATATCTTCCCCCTACCTCCGGGAACTCCACTGGCTCAGTGTACAGGAAATATGCCAGTTCCGGCTCCTGACCCATGCATACAAGCCCCTACACTACTACAGATCTGCCTACTTGAACCACAGCCTTAACTTCCAACAGACATCCCTTTCTCTAAACCCTCACCCCCCCCCCACGTAGCAGATGTAGAGGTCGCTCCTTCTCCTACCTAGCAGTGAAGACACGGAAAGAGCTATCCTTTCAT
This sequence comes from Calotriton arnoldi, assembly GCA_963921515.1. Classification (NCBI taxonomy): domain Eukaryota; kingdom Metazoa; phylum Chordata; class Amphibia; order Caudata; family Salamandridae; genus Calotriton; species Calotriton arnoldi. The sequence continues at coordinate 33,353 of CAWUFW010020862.1, forward strand.
CTACAGACTTCACCATTTGTTACAGAGTTTCGAAAGTCCCTGAAGACCTGGCTCTACGGCTGTTCAACTGACCCTGCAAGCGCCTGGATACCCTCACGGGTGACAAGAAACGCTCTACAAATCTACTGATTGATTGATCTATATATTACTCAGTGGCGGTTGACACTGGGTAGTTATAGTAAAGATTGTGTTTCCATAGGAAATGCCTTTTTTTGTGTTGCTACTGACCTTGGTGCCATCTGACGAATCTGCATGAAACTTAACATAAAAAGTGCTACCTTTTGACTAATTTGCGCATGGAAAGTTTCAGGGTAGTCTGTCAAGCGGGGTCGAGAAAAAGGGGGGTCCCAAAACATGTTTTCCCCATTCATTTTTCCATAGTAACTTTAGACACAGCTACAGCCCAAACATCAGAACAGATTTACACCAAATTTGGCAGAAAGCTAGATCTTGGTCCAGAAAGAGTGCTTTTTGTGTTTTGGTATAAATCGGTTCAGTAGTTTTGGAAAAAGGAAGGTTAAAAAAAATTGTACATGTCACACTGCAGAGGATCTATAGAGCCGACCGATCTCGTGTGAGATCTGATTGGCTGCCACCACATAAATCAGGAAAAGGTGGCAGCCATCTTAGGACTCAGCCCAAGTCCTATGATAAAAAGCCCAAAAAAATAATAGGGGGCAGGGTAGGGATACCCTGAACCCCTAGGACTGTTGATGGGGTCCCAGAGGTGCCCCACCTGGGGCCAAAAAAAAACAAAAAACCCAAGCATGTGGTCCGCACTGGTTTTATTTAACCCCCCGTGGTAGGCCAGGGCCCGGGTGGCGACACTTAAATTTTTTGGGGGAGGCGGGAGCATGGCCCCCCTCCCTGAACCTCTGAGAGGCCCTGGGGACCCGCTGGAGCAGAGTCAAAAAATAGTGGGGGGGGTGCAGGATAAGTAATTAAATATAGGGAAGGGGCGTGCAGCCCCCCTCCTCAAGCCTTAAGAAGGTCACAGGGATCCCATTCCCCAGACCTGTCCCTTTAATTAGAAGGGAGGAGGGCCGCACGGCCACCCGCCCTGAGCCGTTAAACGCCCCAGGAACCCCATCCCTAGGGGCTGGCTCACTGATGTATTTCATGGAGCCCACCCCCGGGACACAGTTTCCCTACCAGCACTAGCGTGGGCAGGAAAACGTGTGTGCTCTTGTCTGGTGGGAGCATTTTTAAATATGGGAGCAAACACTAAATGTGCTCACAGCCAGTGGGACGATTTGAAAAATGCCCTCACCTGCTGGGAGCAGAAACAAAAAACATATTGCACCCGCCCGGAGAGAACATGCAAAAAGCAGCTGCTCCCTCAGGGTGAGAGCAATGCAGGCTCCCACCCTGGGTCTCCCCACCACCCTCCCTCCTCTCCCACAGTCCCCAACATGTTGGTTGGTGGGTGCCCAGGGTGGGAACCCATCTATAACTGATACAGGCCCCGGGAGATGGGGCCCCCCACACCAAGGCCTATAAAGGCTCAGGGAGGGAGGCCACACACCCCCTCCCATTTTATTAACATTTGAGCCCAGAGGATGGGGTTACCAGGGCCTAATTAGGCCCAAAGAGGGGGCTGCACCCCCCCTCCCTTTATTAATTACTTGGCCCCAGGGGATGGGGTCCCTGGGGCCTAATAAGGCTCGGGAGGTGGGTCACTCGTCTTCCTCCCCTTAGAATTCAGCCCTGGTAGGATGGGGTCCCCAGGGCCTATTAAGGCTCAGAGGGCGGGGGGGGGCTGCAAGCCCTCCTCCTCTTAATATATGTTTTGGCCCCAGGGGTGGGGTCCCCGGGGCCCAAAAGCCAAACTTAAGCCGCCTTACCAAAGGCTGTGGGTGGCGTGGGGCTGGCCACAGGCCACACCCTGTGGCCAACCCCCCGCCATGCACAGCCAAAGGCCTGCACAGCATGGTGTTGGCTGCCTTAGGGTGGGTTGGCCACAGTTTGTGTGTTCAACCCCCCGTCGTGCACAGCCAAATGCTGTTCACAGCATGGAGTTCGCTGCATGAGTGGGGTTGGCTGCAGGGCCTGACCATAGGCCATGCCCCGCGACCAACTACTCTATTCATTCCACGGTGGTGGGTTGGCTTTATGTATGGTAATAAAATATTACTTTACGTAAAAAAAAAAACCCCTAGAAACACACTGAAAAGTACAAAGGTTAAAGTAACGTTTTAAACTAAAACCCACAGAAATTCACCAGGTATAGTTATCTCAAGTAACTATAACTCGCGCCTTCGCCTTGCACTGCTAATTGCCCAACATATTACTTCACTCATGACATCTTCTATGACATTATTGATAATATCCCTGCAACAAAAACTGTGCATGGTGTGGGCACAGGTTAAAGTTACTTTAGGGCACGAGTTATAGTTACTTGGGATAACCACAAATGGTGAATTGCTGTGGTTTTTTTAAAGAGTTTAAAACTTTAGTTTGTTACTGAACATTTCCCCTAACTATAACTTTACTTTTATCTTTGTTTGTGTTTTTTTTAAGGTACCTCATTAGGGCAGTCAGGGGGTAAAATTACCAGAGGCATACGTTATAAAACACAAATAACAGGTTTCGTAGATTATTAAACATGTTAAGGTAGGTTTTTTGAAGATAAAAACACATCATACCGCTAAGTTAATAGCATCACTAATTGAAAATAATGCAGAGATTCAAGTTGTCAATTACTGGTGATCATATCCCCTTATTTCTTACAATTAAGATGGCCAACATGTAAGAGCACCATTTTACAGCTGCGTCGGCTGGATCATCATATTTTTGTGTACATTTATTGTCCCAGTCTGCAGCCTGCATAGCTTGGACTTACCTCATGCAGAAAGCTGCCAGAACGGACTGCTGGGGAAGGATTGACCCGTTCCACTGCCATATCCTTGTCGGTGAGTGGCTCTGTGCAGCCCCCGGCGGCTCCTGTGGCAGCCTTGGACCGGCCTGCTTGGGAGACGGGGAACAGTACACACCACAGGCGCACTTGAGTGCCTAGGTGTAGACTGCATCGCAGCCCCTTCCTCCCACTGGGTCCTCGAATTTCGGGTAGGTGGCCATCAACCCAAACCTGCCCCCGTCGTCCTGCGGGTGATTCTCTCCCACCCACTATTGCAGCCTCTTTGTGATCATTGGGAGACACTGCTTCCTTGCTGTGCCAGTGGACACAGATTGTGGCTCCTCAGTAACAACGAGACCTGGAGATGGCCAACTCTGCTACCCTCCACCCTCTCCACTGCCACCTACACTACCCTTTCCCGCTCTGAGCAGTGAAGTCGGCTATTTAAAACAAGCATTTGCAATGAAATGGGTCTCCCATTTACGAGACTTTGAGCTATTGGCATTGTAAATGTCAATAGCTTAAATTCTTGCAAATGTGAGACCCATTGAATTGCAAATATTGTTTGTTTCCAAGCGCCCCATGCTGCGCTTGCTCTTAAAAGAGGGCACGCCCCTTTCTTTAGACGAGCCGCGTCTAAATAAAGGGGCGTGGCTCTATTAAGTGCAAGCGCGGCATGGAGTGCTTGGAAACAACCCACAAAAATGTATAATGTCAATAGCTCAAATTCTCCTAAATAGGAGACCTATGGCATTACAAAGAAGCGGCCGCTATTGTCCCGGCTGCTTTGAAAGTGAAAGCGAGCATGGCGGGCTAAATGCTGCTGCAAAGCAAGTCGTGAAAAACGCATCTTCAACACAGTACATTGACTGTGAAAGAGGACATATTGCACTTAGTCTTTATATTACTGATACAGAAAGAGGACACATGCTCTTGGCCTTTATTGCATTAACACAGGAAGATCACTATCTACTTCAACATGCAGAAAGGAAGAACTCCCTCTCACTGGTATATTCGTATTCGGTTTGTCTCTACATAGATTGACGGAGGGTTTTTAATCCGTTGAAAGGAAAGAGCTCTTCCCTCTAAGACTTAGTACTAAAACAGCTCTACCCCGCTCTTAATTCAATGTGGAAGAAGGGAGAGGGCGTAGCCTAACGGCTAGGGCGGTCTACCTCAAATCTAGGGAACCGGGTTCGAGTCACGGCAATGACGCTCAACATCCTGTGATTCTGGGAAAATCACTTAATCTCCCCGTGCCTAACAAAAATGAATGTGTCTGCTGCTCATGTAAAGCGCCCGATACCTGATTTCGGGTCAAGTTCGTGCTATATAAAACTTCCGGAAAAAAAGTGATTGTTAACCATGTCTAATGTACCATAGCCCTTTATCCTCACCTCCCTTGCTCTACAGACCGTGGAGGAGTCAAGGCACAAAAACAACCACTATGGTGGCAAGGCACACAAGTGGGGCACTGTAGAGAAAGCTTACACAACAATCCCAAGACTTCTCTGACTCGTCGTAAGGAGCACTCTCAAAAGGAGTACTTCCGAGCGCTCAACATCCAATCTACAAATGCTCAAAACCAGGCGACGAAGGTGGCTGACCAGACACTTGAGCTGATCATCATATGTCTATGATCACTTGAGCAGCCTTGTCTTGCACAAACAACGGGATCAGGAGAGACAGCTTTGCAGCTAGAAGCAATGATGCCCAGACCAACAGGGAACGCCCACAAGTGCTTAGACCCACCTAATGGATATCCCCACAAACATGCTTCTCTACTACCAGCCATGCTGGAACCTGCTGATCGCACCACGGATCATCTGGCCCAAACTCCTTCAAAATAAACTATTGACCTAAACTATTCAAGCATGCAGCCAAAATATTCAAGCACAGACTTAACGGAACTCCCAGAAATACCCATCTCCGATATTTATTTCTGGACTATTAAATGAGCCCTGAAATCCGACCTCATCCTTTTCACGCGCCGCACAGCCCGGTGGAGACTATCGCTGAACTCCTGGATGTTTCATCCTCCAACAAAATACCACACGGCCTCAAAATATCCCCCCCCCCTTTTGTAACGCTGCAGTTGTAATATCAATCTACAGGAATATCTTGGTGTAAGCTTCAGACCCAAATCTGGATATATTTGACCAACTCTTTCACATTTTAAAAGCTCACACCACCTCCGAAAATCTTGCGATCACCAACAATGCTGCACGGGATCCCCAGCAACCCCTACAGAATCCTTACACCCCACCCCCTAAAACACATGCCACTTATCACACAACCTCAAAACACCCAAATTAAACACCAGTAAACCCAACAATCACAAACACAGCTTATAAAATAGTACATCAGTCACACAGCAGATCATAACCCACACGGCAGGTTACCCAACCAAGGAACCGGAAGTTCCAACATCCACAATCCCTGGCCAAGATTCCAGAGAGAATGGCACGGGGAGCTACAGGAAAAAGAGAACCCTGAGATTGTCTCGAATTTCAGACTCAACTGTACCTTGCAATAGCAACACCACCTCAAGCGCAAGAGCAGAAAATTGACAATCTTAGCAAATGGCTTAAAGGTATCTTGATATACCTAAAACGCACCAAGCGTTAAACACAAGTATATCGCATGTGTTAGCCCCCACTCATTAAAATCACTCTCCCACACACCCAGGATCTACCAATCAAACATGGGCATCCATACCAACATCGAACTCCTCGACCACTCACAATCAGGATTTTACAGCAACCATAGCACCGAGACAGCCCTCATCGCAGCAACGGACGACATTTGCACTATCATGGACTGAATACACTGCAGCCCTAATTCTACTCTGACTGCGCCGCATTCGACATGGTCGCTCACCACACATTTATCACCGGACTCCACAATGCAGGAATACAAAGACCAGACCGTCAATGCATATGCTCTTTCCTGACAGGAAGAACGCAATGGGTCAGGCTGCTGTCTTTCACCTCCGAACTCAAAGACGTCAGCTGCGGAGTCATACAGGGGTCATCCCTCAGCGCCGCCCACTCCAACATTTACCTGGCGCCCTTGTAAAGATCCCCTGCTCTCAAGGACTCGGCATCGTCACATATGCCAATGACACACAACTCATCCTGCCCCTCTCAGAAGACCTCATCAACACCAAAAACAAATGCTGCATGCCTGAAGTCGCCACATGGATGCGCACCAACTGCCTGAAACTCAACGCCAAAAAACAGTCCTGATTTTCTGACCCAAAAACTCCCCCTGGGACGCCACCTGAGATCTACCCCAACACCTACCGACTGGGCACCAAACCTGGGCATGATCCTGGACAGCGAACTCTCCATGACCAAATCAATGCTGTCAAATCCACATGCTTCAACATCCTCACGCATGTTCAGAAAGATCTTCAAATGGCTCCCCTGGCCTGGACATGAGGAAGACCTTCACCCAGGCTTTGATCATGAACAGGTTAGACTACGGCAACACCCTCTACCACTGAATGCCCGCCCATCTCACACACAAGCTCCAAACCATCCAAAACGCCGCAGCAAGACTGGTTCTCAACCTAACCTGCCACACCCACATCACACCTCACCTCCGGGAACTCCACTGGCACCCCATCCGAACGTTGCCAGTTCAAGATACTGACCCTCGCCTTCAAAGTGCTGCACCAAAAGGGGCCAGACAACCTCAACCGCTGTCTGTACTTCCACCAGCCAACCCAGAACCTCCGATCTACCCGCTATCACTCGCACACATCCCCTGCATCCACAGAAGTAGGTCAGGAAGCTGCTCATTCTCTTATATAGCAGACAAGACCTGGAACAGCCTCCCCCAGGACATCAGAGCAGCCACAACGCACACAACATTCCGCAAGAAACTAAACACCTGGCTCTTTGACTGATGCTCCTGACCTGCCGCACCTATTCAGTGCTTAGAGACCCTCACAGGTGATTACTCCGTGCTCTACAAATCCTTTTATATTACATACACATATTACAATGATAACAATAGACCCAAGAAAACACATAAGCTATCCGCGGCGGACCATGAATCCCTGCTCAAAGAATACCAGGTAACATTGCATAGGACCCCACAGACACACTTTGCACCGTCCTATGAAATATTGGTAATAGTGAACAAAACCAAACAAAGAACACTCTGCTCAGCCCAGAACGTTAACCCAGAGAACCTGGTTCAGATCCAGTTGATTCCTGACCATGCGTCCTTGACCCAGGAGAAATAATCTTTTCTGAAGTGCATGCTACACAATTGTAGATTAGCTTCTAAACGTGCCACAGACATAGTAGAAGCTAGCCCTCATCTTGACATGATATTCCTGAGTATTCCAAGCTGGCAGACCCGGACTGGGAGTCTTTTATAGACGCTTTTGACATTTGTATTTTGCAGGAAACATGGTGTATAGAACCTGTTTTTAGGTCAGGGTTTACCACCTTGTTTTGCCCGAATATCTCTGGTGGCCAAGGTAGACCAGCTGGTGGTTTAATTATGTGGCTTAAAAGCTCGCTAGCCCTTATCATTACCAGGCTTGACATCAACTCACAGGATTTGCTGGCGGTTTCACTTGTTGGGGGAGGGTCCTCATGTTATTTGTTTAATATCTACAATAGGCCAGGTGGGGCCAACACTTCATCTAGTACATTGCTTGCTCTAGAAAATGTTTCAGACACCCTTTCATTGGCTGACAAGGTGATGATCGTGGTGGGTGATTTTAATGTTTCTTTTGAGACCTTAGGTCCTGCACCTTATAATCTTACAGAAGAAGAAGATGCTGTCTGGGGTGTTCCCCAGTTAGAACTGGCCCCAGTCAGGAGTTGTTCCTTGGTTGCCACTCAGTTGATGAGTTTGTCCCTTCACTGTGGCCTAATGGCCTGTAATGACAGATCTATTTTGGACCGTAGGGGTGCCCATACATTTAAGCGCTTGTCCCAAAAAAGCTGCATTGATTATATTTTTTAGTCTCTATCACTGTGGCCCTCTCGTGGATATGACGGCTGTTGAGCGCTTTGACAGTGACCATAATGACTGACTGACTGAAATATTTATAAAGCGCTCTTATGCCGGGGCGTCTTGGCGCTGAGGAAATAGCCAACCACCAGATTTAACAGGCCTAGGGCTTAGTGAAGAGCCATGTTTTAATCATCTTTCTAAAGAGATCCCTGCTTGGCTGCAGTCTCATGTGAGTTGGGAGGGAATTCCACAGCTTAGCAGCTTGGTAGGAGAACCCCCTACCGCCCCATCTGACTCTGCTTATAGTTGAGAGCAGGACCAATCCGGTGTTTGCTGACCTGAGGCAGCGGACCGGTAGATATCTTGGGAATAGAAGTTGGATGGCTGACGCCCCTCCTCCGTAAAGGGCTTTATGGACTATACATAAAGCCTTAAAGTCTATTCTTCTACGAACTGGTAGCCAATGGAGGCTTTTTAGGCTTGCGGATGTTGGGTGATATTTAGGTAACTCTAACAATACTCGTGCAGCAGCATTTTGTAGAGACTGTAGTTTAGAGAGTTGTCTAACGCCAGCCCCCAGGTATAGCGCATTGCAGTAGTCTATTCTGGACAACACCAATGCGCCGACTACCGTTTTTCTTAATGAAGATGGAATGAATGGAAGAATCTTCCGTAATATTTTCAACGTGAAGAAGCATGCCGAAGTCACTTGGTTAATCTGGGAGGCAAGAGTTAAATCCTTATCCACCAGGAATCCCAGATTTCTAGCCTTCAGAGCAGTGACAGGGAGGGTTCCTGCTTCAGGCGGCCACCAGAGTTCACTCCAGACAGAGGGTTTTTGCCCGAACTCTATGACCTCAGTTTTTTCTGTATTTAGCTTTAAAAAGTTTAGATTCATCCAGGCCATCAGAGCCCTTAGGCAGTTCCGGAACCTTTCTGCTGTTAGGTCCAGATTTTGCGCAACTGACACCACTAATTGGGTGTCGTCCGCGTATGATACAAGAGAGAGACCATGGCTTTTTATTACTCTTGCCAAAGGGGCGACATATACATTGAACAGGGTGGGGGAAAGAGCAGAACCCTGGGGCACTCCACACGGAAGTGTAAACTTTCCCGACTGAAGTCCATCCCAGTGAATTGCCTGTTCCCGATTTGCCAGGTATGAGGCTAGAAGATCCAATGCTTTCTCCCAATACCAGCTTCTTTCAGCCTTTGTACCAACACCGTATGATTTACGGTATCGAACGCTGCAGTTAGATCGAGTAATATCAGGATGGCCCTGCCGCCTCCGTCCATCACCTTTCTGATCTCCTCTGTGGCCATGATCAAAGCTGATTCGGTTGAATGCTGAGCTCTGAAACCATGTTGTGTGGGGTCTAGGACATTATTATTGTCCAGGTATTCCGTCAGTTCTCTGTTTAGTGCTTTCTCGAGTATCTTGGAAGGGAACGGGAGGCAAGAAATAGGTCTATAATTCTTGACCTCCAGAGGGTCAAGTGAAGTTTTTTTAGAATGGGTCTGATACAGACTTTTTCCAACACATTGGGAAAACCCTGAAGTTATAATTGTGTTCAATAGAGGGGTCAGACAGCCACTGATCAGTTCTGGAGCTAAGTGTATGATGGAAGGGGGCAAGGGTCCAGAGGGGAGCCCGACTTAGTTTTCAACAATAGGCCTAATACTTGACTCTGTTCTACCAATTGGAACCGTATCAGATTAGCTCCAGGGGCTATCTCCTCTGTTCCATCTAACCCGTTCCCCACGGGAATTGGTGCTGAGTTTGTAAGTTCGCTATACACTGACTGTACTTTCTGCTGAAAAAAACCAGCCATATTATCCACTATTGCTTGATTTGGTGAAAACACTGTATCCCGTGGGCATTTGGAAAGAATAGTGACAGTTTTGAACAATTCTTTGGAAGAGTTTGACGCTTCCTGAATTTTAGCCGTAAAATATTTTGATTTGGCTTGCTTTATAGAGGACTTGTATTCCTCTAATACTGAGTTGTAGTGCCTCCTATGTTCCGCACTATAATTTGATCTCCAAATTCGCTCCTGACGTCTGCATTTGATTTTCAGCTGTTTAAGCTCAATCGTATACCAGGGCGAGGAGACTTGTCTAGTCCTTAGGTGCTTAGAACCTTCCGGTGCCAACTTATTTACTGCCTGGGTTAGCCAGGTTTCAGTTGTTGGCTGCCACTTCTGAGTCCAGAACATCTGGTAGATTCTTTGACAGGGCTGAGATCAAGTCCTGTTCATGGATTGATTTCCAGGGGCGCGAACTCCCCTTCGCGGAACTGGTCCTGCGGCCATCGCTAGTAGCTACCATCCGGACATTAAAATGGACTGCGGAGTGGTCTGACCATGTTAATTGTTGAACTCTCGTCACTTCTGTGGAGGAGTTATTTGTGAAAAGTCCATCTAGCGTATGTCCAGCTATGTGCGTAGGTTCTGATACTAGCTGACTCAAGCCGTATCCGGCCATATTGTCTATCAGGCTAGCTGTGTCGGTATCATTGTTTAATTCCAAGTGGAAATTGAAATCTCCAAGGACTGTAAAAGAGGTGGTGTCCAAGCAAGATTCTAGGAAAGTCTGTAAAGATCTAGTAAAAGCGGCTCTCGTTCCAGGGGGTCTATAAATAAGAGCGCCTGCGAAGAGCTCGCAGTTGTTTCTTTTAATACTAAATGACATTGCCTCTGCTTCTAATGTAGGTTCATGCTTCGTTTTCACAGTAAAGTGAGACCGATAGATCAGTGCTAGACCTCCCCCTTTAGCGCCGACCCTATCAACATGGGCTACAAGATAATGCTCTCCATTTGTCTCTTAAATGGGAGCCCAGCTGCTTTTCTAAATCAAGAGCTGAACCTTCACCTACTAGCAGTTTGTAAAGACCCAGACAGGGTGGCTCAAATCTATGGCCTGGTGGCCGATACCATGGAGGCAATGGGTGCTGGTGGAATGGGATCTCCTGATCCTTCGGATATTACTAAGTTTCATGAAAATCTGTTCAGGTTACTTGTTGGTTCGCCTTGAAAGGTTGACTGCAGGGCTTCTAGCGCTCACTCGCAGTGCGCTTGGTTTAAGAGTCATTGTACGAAACTAAAACACACCCTTATCCAATGTTTGAAAGTTGGAAATAAGCTTGCAATCTCTGTTGCTAGGAAGGAGTATAAGGATGCCCTTTTCCGGGCTGAACAGGTTTGGGAACGCAAGCTTTGGGAAGACCTGGTTGCAGCTGTCAGGAGAGGTGACACTAAGTCATTTTTGGGAATAGTGGCCCATGGCAATCGCAATGCAGTTACCGGTGTTGAGTACAATCTTCAACCGCAGATCTGGGTGGATCACTTTTCGAGTATTTATGCAGTTAAGTCCACTGGTGATTCCAGTGAAGCGGTTGAAGTTGTTCCCGGGCCTGAAGATGGTAGTATTCCTTTGTCTATCGAGCTCAAAGAGATTGTGGAGGCAACCATAGATCTTCCCGATCACAAAGCCCCGGGCCCCGATTCTATCCCTGGGGATTTTTTTAAGGCTGAACTTGTGATCTGGGCCTCATACGTAAAGTTATTTTGCTCTTAGCTTGAAGGTAGACCTATCCCAAGCGCCTGGCAAACTGCTGAGATTCTACCAAGCTATAAAAAAGGCAGCAAAGATGATCCTGGGAATCATAGGCCCATCAGCCTTATTGATGCTTTCCAGAAACTTTTTTCAAGACTTATTTTGAGACAGTTATCAGACTGGGCTACAGATAATACCATTCTCTCAGAGTATCAGCCGGGCTTCCGTAAAAGGGTCAGCACAGTGGATCAAATCTTCTGTTTTTGATGCCTTTATTGGAACACTGTAATGATCGACAAAGGCCACTTATATGTGGTCTTTGTTGACTTAAAATCTGCTTTTATTTCCATACCCAGAGCTAAGCTGTGGGTGATTCTGAAGGAGATGGGTGTCCCTGATAACATTTTGTTTATATTAATTAGGCTCCATGCGCATAACTCGGTCCGGGTGAGATATAGCGCCAATGGTGAGCTTACTGACTCGTGACAATAGCTCCGGGGTTCGCCAGGGGTGTGTGTTGGCCCCTATATTGTTCACGCTCTACATTAATGATTTGGTGCATGAACTTGACTTCCCTGGCAATGATGCACCTCAACTGGGAACCCACATAAATTGCAATGTTGCTTTTTTGCAGACACGCTATTAATTTCTAAAACTCGGCATGGTCTGCAAGTAATTGTGGATCGCTTTTCACTTTTCTGCAGTTTGCGAGGCCCTGAGCTTAACATCAGCAAAACAAATTTATGGTGTTCAATCCTTATAAATCAGTCAGGGCTAAGATAATGGTGCAGGGTGTGTCACTCGAACAAGTAAATGAGTTTGTGTATCTGGGGATTTGTTTAAACCAAAAAATGAGTTGGTCTTCACATTTAAGGAAAGGTGCACTGAAACTGTCAGGAAGCAGGGGCTGTGATTAAATTGCACAAGAAGGCCCTTGCATATTTTCTTCCCCAGTGGTGGAGATATATTACCTCAAGGTAAAAAGCTCGGTCATGTACGGTGCAGAACTTTGGGGACACGCTGGGTTGGATAAACTCTGTACAATAGAAACAGGTTTGTGAAAAGTGTTCTCAACCTTCTGCAGATCACCCCTAGTCTTCCCCAGCTCCTAGGCCTGGATCTTTATCCTATTAAACACGCAGTCTTGTCCAGATCTATTCTGTCCTGGCACAGACTCTGGTCTACAGAGGAACTGGAGTAATACAGAATCTCGGTTACTGCACTTTAAAATTCCTTGGGGTGGGAAAAGATCACTTAGTTTACACATATTAAGTCCTTGCTTCACACAACTGGCTTGTTCTTTCTCTGGGACTCCCCGGGTTTAGCTAGGTCCATCCCTCTCACAGTGAAAAATTGGGTAAAGGAGTTCCTGTGGCTGAGGGAATTGAAAAGTGTCAAGACGGGGAGCTTGACCAAAGTATTTTTGAATGTTAAGATTAATCGTGTCTATGAATTATTTTTTGACATTCTTCCCGGCTCTACCTCTTTACAACTTTATTTAAAACGGAGATATGGGCTCTTCCCGGTGAATACTTTTTTGAGTAAAGTGAGGTGCAAAGTATTGAAGTTCGAGTTTGTGCCCCTCTTGTAAACAGACCGAAGAGACCCTCCAACACTTTGCTTTCTTTAGCCCTGCCTAAGCCGAACCCCACAAACAATGGTTAATACCCTTGTGTAGACTTCTGGGCTTTCGCCAAGTCATGCCTGCACTTCGCATTCTGTGGTTTGACGTTTCTCCACAACGCCTGGCTCTCTCATATTCGTAATGTCCAATGATGGTTTTAATTTTTTTCTTTTTTGACTTTCTGACGAATGCTTTTTATTCGTACCTAGAACCGAAAGTTTTATTCTTATACTTCTTTACTACATTTGTACCTTCGCTGTTTTTTACTTCTCTGTGTGCCAATGTAGTAACGTGGTTTTGATTTTATTTATATATTGGTTGCTACTCATTGTTTTAAATCATTATTTTTATCGTGCTTTTAAGTATTGCACTTTAGATGTACCCGTTTTATGGATTTGTTATCTGAAACAAACATATCTGATGAAATTCCTGACTGAATTGTGGTTAAATCAATCTTCCACTCTTCTCATGGATCTCCTAGCACCACCTGACTTCACCATCAAATGGCTGGATCGTTAGGAAAGGCAGGGGGTTAGCTATAATTCACAGAAAATCTCTACATATTTAACCTCTCCCTAAGAATAAACTGTCCTCCTGTGAATACGTGAGAATCAAAATCCTCACAGCAGGCAAATCATTTGCGAAACGTCATCTCTTCTACCATTCGGGCTGGAGATAACCAGCTGTTCCTAGTGCAATTAATGCAAACAATCAGTACAATCCCTGGCTCACCTGAACAACATTTTTGGGGGACTTCAAACGCCGCTGGATTGATGAGAATGACTTACAGGTCTCAACCCTAAAATACTTCCTCACTGATCTAAACCTTGTACAAACGCATGTAGGTCCAACACACGCCAAAGGTGACCTAATCTAATCTATGGAGCCTACTGCCTCGTCTGATCATCACCAAATCATATTCTGTATCTCCGTAAGTGTACACAAAACAAGCCGCCAAGGGATCAAACTTACACCCTGAATAAGAGACACCATGCATCTAAATATGGATGATTTTCCCTCACTATGCCAGGGGAACTTCACACCCCCATGTGGAATGTGAGGTGCAAAAGAATTACCAGATTGTTACAACCAAACAATGATCAACATAATGGGTGTAGTAGACCCACTTCGCCTCAAAAGACAGAAAGAGAAAATAACCCTGCTTCAACAATAACTTGAACGCAAAAAGGAGGAGACTCCGACTTGCTGAGAAGCAAAGGAGATATGAATCCTCTTAAAGTCATCTGAAACGGTTAAGGGAGCAAAAAAACACACACACAAAAAGATCATATAGAATGCAAAATCACCATTCATCAAAACCCAACTTCATGAAGCCAAAATCGCCCATGTGCACTCTTTAAGATTATCAAACAACAAACTGAGCCCAGCAATAAGACAGAGATCTTCAACACCTCCAAAGACAACTTTGAAGCATTCTCATCCTTTTTCAGCAAGAAAATATTGAAAAACAATTTGGCATTGACAATGAATTGATAAGCGAGAAGAATAGAAGCATACTCACAACCCAAAGGGCAACTACAACTGACATGACGCAAACACCCAACCATTCAGCGAAGACCAAAAATGAGGCTAAATGGTGCGAAGCCAGAACCATAAATTAAGAAGAGAACCGGGAATCTGTAGCGTCAATAAAACCAACCTCACACTTCAATGACCCAATCCCCGCATTAATCATCAAGGAGCACAATCAACTCATTGTATCACTCTGGACAAAGAACATGAACTCGTCCCTAAATCAAGGCATAGTCTTAGAATGTCTATAGACTGGTCCAGTGATACCACTCCTGAGAAGGAAAAAAAAATCAGGCGCTGATCCGACAGATCTAAATAATTTTCATCCAGTGTCAAACATCCCCTTCCAAGTGAAACTGCTGGATAAATTTATACACAATCAATCTGACAACATATTGAACAGTTCAAATTGCAGGACAAGTTCCAACCAGGCATTACACCAGGTCAAAGCACTGAAAAAGCCATCCTACAAATCTTATATGGCGCATTCAAAATACTGGACCACAACGATTCCGGCCTACTCATATCCTTCAACCTGTCACCAGCATTCAACACGATCAATCACAGCACCCTCTTAGTTACTGAAATGCAGAATGGAGTTTTCCGGTAACGTCTGTTGCTTGAACATGAAATACCTTGAAAAAACAAGAGCCAAGAGGCGTTTGGCAAAACAGTAACAGTTTGTTTAATTAAACAATGTAGCCGGGAGCACAGTCACAGGCATTGGGTCTGAGAACTGTCTCAATTTACAATCAGTCTAACAGACTTTTACACAGTTCATTGAATGCAATAAAATAGTTCTGGTGATCCTTTTTTGGTAAGGAATGTCTTTGGAGCCATAAATTAATGTATTGGATGAGGAATCCAGGTGGGCCTCGACCTTGCGTGGACCCAATGCGGCAAGTGGGTAACGTGTCTAGATGTCCGGCATGGGGGGCCCGTGATCACTCTGTGTGTGCTGTGTCCTGATTTGCTAAGTGTTCCTAACTTCATGCGCATTTGACTTTAAGGTGTTTTGGGAATGTGCGCACCCCTCCGGCCATGTGTGCTTTATTGGGAACACTCTCCCTGGACCATTGTGGTATCCATGGGACTGATCTGGGATTTCCCGTTTGTGCATTTGTCTGCTGACTACGTGCCAACCCACCTGTGATCTGTCAATCAGTGACCTTGGGCCTGGCTCTCAGGGCCTGCCTAACTACGTATTTGTGAGTCAGGTTTGACGTGGAGTTCACAATGGGCGAATTCGTAAATAAAGATGCGATTTTGTTTTTATACATAAATGTATAATTATTCATATTGGCATTGACTCTCTCAATATTGACATTCGCCCCTCTAGGTGAATTTTCAGCTACACGATCTAATCCATACTTCATGACAGTTACTTTATTGGGGGGGGCTGTTGTTCTTCGGTTTAGACAATTACTACTTTCCTAGTTACTTGCATTCTCCAATTGGAAGACAGCGTTTTTACAGCAGGAAATCTCCAATTGCATGGAGCCACACACAAACAAGAACAAGATGAAAGCCGGCAACAATGACGTGCACAATCTGGAAAGCCACCGGGGGAGCCAGGAGAACCAATTCGAGAACCACTCCTGCTCAGGGGCACCTCCCTCCTCACGTATGTTTCTTTGTAAATGGTGCAGTGCTTGGATGGCAAGAATCAATGTCCCATTATCCAGATCATTCCCTGGGATCAACATGCAGTAGGACACACCAATCTTGGCACACATCCCACCCCTCCCTCCATCGCGATCATTAAATCTTACACATACCGATGTCACATCACCATGAGGTGGATTGCTCTCAGTTCATCCTTGATCTAATGAAGGCTGAGCTCAGTGCTGTTCATCATTTCAAGCATTTGCAGCCAGCGGGCACTGGATTTCGTCTGCATGGTGAAGAAGGGTATGGACCCTCCCGCCGATACTTGTGAGTCCGAGAATAGACTAAATTCTTCTGGAATGTCCTTGTACTGAGCCCAGCCACAATAATCTGCAGGTCTTTTTTCATGAGCCTGATGCAGCAAGGTTGTCTTCTTCCTTAGTGGGTGCTGGTACAAGTTCTTCTCCGGGAATGACCAGGGTAGGGGTGTGTATGGTTACCAGAGAACAGAGCCCGTGCCATCCAGGGATGAGCTGAGTGTAAGCAAACTCGCCGCACTGCCAGGACATATTCATCAGCGTGGAGGTGCCTCATTGCATATCCGGAATGTAAAGGAATGTGCCTCAGTTTTCATTCGTGATCAGTGGAAGCATTCCTTTACCACTGTATCATAGGGAATATAGTGTAAGTTTCTGCAGAATTAGGGGTTGCCCCTATCCTTCTAGCCAAGTGTATCCACCCACCTCGGTATTCCAGATTTCCTGATATGGGATGACTATGCTTTCGTTCAACCCTCTCCTACGAGGCACATTTCCCTTCGTATCATCAAGCTAGATAGCCCTACACAGGAACACCATGTCAGGCGTCCACTTTTTGTTAAAAAAGACTGCCCCAGATACACTAAGGGCCACCCTTTGACCACAAATGAAGGCAGGAGCGTATGTGTTTGCGCATTGAGTTGGGGGTTTTGCTACTTCCAAGAAACTCTACTCTAGGAAGTCTCGGGCCAAACACTATCCTCCCCATTAGTGCCCTTTCTGTGCATCTTGTCCAGATCAGTTTGACCAACGCATGGCTCCGTGAAAAGGTATAAAGCCGTTGGGATGGTCTTGTAATGGGTCAGATTCACTACTACTGTGTGGGGTTCTACCTTACTGGGCTGGATTTTGGCCCCGATTCTGCATAGGAGGAAGTCGAGAAGGCATTTTGCTTTTTCAGGAGCTACCTGTTGGGACAAGTAAAATCTAACTGCGCCTACTGCATGTGGTATCAGCAAACAGACGTAACACGACCTAGCTGATGTCTTAGAGCCCATGTGCTGATACGTGTTGTGTAAAAGGGCGCTATGTAGTGCATGTGGCATGCTAGTGTTTGGGTTGGTGTAATTATAAGTGACATGGGAGAGATCCCTACGCAAGCGCTGTGATAGTTTCTGAACAGACTCCATTTGGCCAGGTGGTTCTTTAGCAGCGAATAGGTGTGGCAGCACCCAAACTATACAGAGGATACATAGAAGTGCAAAAATACATAACTTGTAATTGAACATTGCAGGTCTTTGATATGATTCCAGGGGAGAGGTCTGTGGTCCTTCTGGTGTTATCGTTCAACAGTTTGATCAAAAAGTTCAGTGCAGTTCATAAGTTTGATTCACACTTTAGAGCCACATTGGGGTGATGATGTGGCAGCTGAAAGGTGGTGCACTTGGAGGTTCGATTGCAGACCTGTTGAATAAGACCATGGTTCATTTGTTAATTCAGAAAAACATTGCATGTTCCGTAGTTAATGATCTTTTCTTCGAGGTTCTTGTATTTCCCTCAGGGGTATGTTCTCCACACTCCATTTACGCAATTTTTTGAAAGGGCACCGGAAGGTGGCCGCGATCATGGTACCTTTTTGATGGTTAAAGCTTAAAGGTGGCTTATGGGTATTCAGACTTATTAATCTATTTTATGAGCCTTTGTACTTAACTGGGAGCTTGGATTAGTGTTTTATGGAGCGTTATTGTGATGTTAGGGATGGGCCGTATTAATGTTTATCTATAGTTTTATGGGTGGCACCAGTTTTTTGAGACCCTGTCTTTCCTGGTGTGTGCATGGGGGGGCCATTGGTGCGATTGCTTTCAACCTACATGTGCGCAGGACTTACGAGGAGGGAGCGTGTTGCTGTTAAGTGTTGTTGGTGGTTGCAACGTGCCCCGAGATCACGTGTTTCTCGGCATGCAGCGCGCAACTTGCCCCGCCCTTGTGGCGCCAGATATTTTGGTTCCACCCTTTCTCTAGAGACTCCTTTTTAGGCTAACTTTGGGCTACTTTTTTGGCTTTTGGGTGCTTCCCTAGATCTCACACAATCTGCTATTTCACTTATCATGAGGCGGAGGGGGTCAGAAAATCGTTCTGTGGCTCCCATGTACACCTAATCGTGCCTTCTTGTGATGTCTGAGGTCAGGGCTTACTGCTTTCTTCGGATGGTGTATATGAGGCCTGGTGCGTTGGTAAATTGCTAGGCCTTATCCGGGGATGACAAATGCAAATAGAACAATTGATGGACAGAATGCAGAACAATGTCATACATTCACCCCAGTACTGAGATCTGGGCCTAAATCCATCGTTTTTTTGCTCACCATGCCATTCCAGTTTGGACCCAGCCATATGCAAATCAGTCTTGACCCTGCGCCCAATGAGAACAGTCCAGCCCGAACTGCCAGGCCAGGTCCTCCCTGGACTGGAAACAAGCATCCTAGGACCGGTTTCGGGCTTTCAGCCCTCATCAGCCAGGATAGCTTGACTCCAGTGGCATGGAGAGCACGGGACCCACGTCTGGGCATACCCGTCCCACTCGTGGTGACAAATGCAAATAGAACAATTGATGGACAGAATGCAGAACACTGTCATACATTCACCCCAGTACAGAGATCTGGGCCTAAATCCATCGTTTTTTTGCTCACCATGCCATTCCAGTTTGGACCCAACCATATGCAAATCAGTCTTGACCCTGCGCCCAATGGAAACAGTCCAGCCCGAACTGCCAGGCCAGGTCCTCCCTGGACTGGAAAGCATCCTAGGACCGGTTTCGGGCTTTCAGCCTTCATCAGCCGGGATAGCTTGACTCCAGTGGCATGGAGAGCACGGGACCCACGTCTGGGCATACCCATCCCACTCGGGGTGACAAATGCAAATAGAACAATTGATGGACAGAATGCAGAACAAGGTCATACATTCACCCCAGTACAGAGATATGGGCCTAAATCCATCGTTTTTTTGCTCGCCATGCCATTCCAGTTTGGACCCAGCCATATGCAAATCAGTCTTGACCCTGCGCCCAATGGGAACAGTCCAGCCCGAACTGCCAGGCCAGGTCCTCCCTGGACTGGAAACAAGCATCCTAGGACCGGTTTCGGGCTTTCAGCCCTCATCAGCCAGGATAGCTTGACTCCAGTGGCATGGAGAGCACGGGACCCACGTCTGGGCATACCCGTCCCACTCGGGGTGACAAATGCAAATAGAACAATTGATGGACAGAATGCAGAACAATGTCATACATTCACCCCAAACCGGTCCTAGGATGCTCGTTTCCAGTCCAGGGAGGACCTTGCCTGGCAGTTCGGGCTGGACTGTTCCCATTGGGCGCAGGGTCAAGACTGATTTGCATATGGCTGGGTCCAAACTGGAATGGCATGGTGAGCAAATAAACGATGGATTTAGGCCCAGATCTCTGTACTGGGGTGAATGTATGACATTGTTCTGCATTCTGTCCATCAATTGTTGTTGTTCTACTTTCGCCTGGAGCCGTTATGCGGCCTACCCTCTCCCAGGCACCCCACTCTCCCTACGCCTTCTCAATTGTTTTTGTATCTGCAGTTCCTAGCTTGTGGCTTGTGGCTTGGGACTTCCAACTAGCGGGCGTGTTCCTGTCGCTATTTTGGAGAGTGACCAGACTTCAGAAATTTGAAAACCCAGAAGGAAAGGAAAGAAAATATTGCATAGATCACAAGAACGTGGGGAGCCCGGGGTCAAGGCCAAGAACCCTTGCCGAACTTTGCCTAGGGATAATGACTGGACTGGGACTGCCTTGCAACTCTGGGACGTCTGGCTAACCTGACGAACCTCTCGACCGACTTAGCGACATGTGGGCGCCTTGCCACTTATTGACTCTTGTACGTGTGCAGTGGAAGTTATGGGATCATCACTACCCCAGGCGTACGGGAATCCTGGATTCTGTTACTTGAGTACAGCTTTGTTTTAGAACTGAAAGGGGCTTCCATTTGGTCAGTGGCTTCTAATTTTTGGGGGCGCTGTTGAAACTTCATGCCATGAAGGAAGCATGAGTCCTGGGCTGATTACCCGAGAATAGAGACCTTTCGATTTGGTAATTGGAACCCGTCCCATTGACTTTGGATGTGGGAACATGGGTGCCTGCTTTTAAGTGCTTGGTCTGGGAGCCGCCCCGCCCCCTCGTCAGACTACCCTCCCGTTGGGGTGTGACAAGCCAACCCCACCCTGGGGCGATCAGCAGCAGAGTGGGGCCTTAGCTCCCACAGGCGCCATTAATGGCAAACTTTAGTGAGGATACCCAATCAGCAGAACACATAGCAGCAATGAATCCCCAGATGCAAGTAAAATTTTACATTCGTAAGGTTGTCTCATTGGTCCTTATTTTTGCTTTGGTACAGTTAATTTTGGGGATGTGGATCAATAGGTGGTATTTTACTCTGGGATTTTATCTTACTGTGCATTTGGACTCTGTGTTTGTGTGAAGGCATTACCTCACCTGCCTACGATGTGGCCCCGGTCCCTGTTAGGCTGGGTTCCCTGTCTGTGGTTGGTTTTGCCACGTGTTTGTCCAACTACCTGATCTCTAATGCGGGAGTGTGGGTGTGCGGAGGCGGACTAGCGACCCAGCAGCTTAATGTAAGGTGTAGTCAGGTTGCCCTGTGGATTAGTATTTTGTGGTGGCTGACCCTCGCCCGTCGATCTCTGTTCATGGTATGCTTTTAACCAGTATCTGTCTGCCAGGTGGCCCATTTTGTGGCAATAGTAACATTCCATGGGGTCTGATTGCTGCCAGCCTCCCTGGCCTGTGCCGCTATAACTAGGTTGAAACCGTCTGGGGTTTTGCGGTGGAGCCCCCTTTAAGACTAGTGCCATTTGCACGCTTGCGGCCAACACAGCTCCCTCGAAGGCACTCTTTTTAAATTTGTGTTGGACCAATTTAGTAGTCTCTCTCTGAGCTTGCTCCTATCTTTCTCTTGCTTCTTTTCATTGTAATGCAACATATGGGCTTGTATCTCCCGCCAGGGTTTGGTGTCTAACCCAACCACGCTGTCTGCTTTGTATCTGGGTGGGCAGCACCTTTTTGAGAATACTGTAAAAGAATGCGACTTGTGGGCCCATGTCAGTCCATGGCTGTCCTATCTCTTGTCCCCACTGTTCCCTAATCCTATCCAGAAAATCAGTTACTGTCCCCCATGGCTTCATAGTTTCTGGCATTAGCCCTCCTAGCGGACAGGCAACATCTCCCTTAGGGACGTCCATATTCGGTACCTGTATGAATTAAATGCGGCCCCGTCGTGCTCAGTGTTTGTCAGAGTAATTGCTGAGATGCAAGCTCGAGCGAGCACCGTGTTAGTCTGTTCTCCAATAAGACTACTTAGCGGACTTGATATTGCTAGGTTTATTCCTGCAATGTTCTTCCTAAAGCATGAGATTTGTTTCCCCGCTCCATCCAGCAATGGCGGTAACTTTGTCCTCAACCCTTTCTTATCAATTTGAGCCCACGGCAAATAGATGTCCCTGACGTGCCCTTCTGTAGCAGCAGTTACATTTTTACTTTGGGTAACTACTGGTTTCTCCCCAAGAGGATGTTCCCCTCTTTTTAGGCTTTCCTGCAAGTAGGGGAATTTTCACTCTGGATCTGCTCCTCCATGTCGGATGCAGCCTTCCGCTATGGCCATATCCTCTAGTTCGAAGGACCCCTCCTTCGGCCAAGGTCTATCGTACTTGTCTTTTCCCTCGGTCCAATGGGCTAGCAGGTGGCAAAATGGCATACAAAGGTCTCACCTTCCTCTCTGGCCACTATTTCCCTTGGGGTCAGTCTATCTATCCTGTGCGTTCAAGTGGAGCAGCATATGTCTTCGACACAGTTCCCCTTGTGCGTGCGCAAAGGAGCCACCCTGTTTTTCCTATGTCTTGGTTGGGTCAGCACCAGCCTACTATGGTCTCTTAATTCCTAGTCAGCCCCTCTCCGTTGAAAATTTGGTGCGGCTCGGATCCCAGCCAGAAGCCTCTCATCTAATTCTACCTTTGACTCTTCCCCCATCTGTGCCCTGTGCCTAACCACTCTCCTCATGTGGGGGTCACGCTGCTCTGTTTTCTTGCTGTGCTTCCGGGGGCGAGCTCTTTCTCTTTCCCTCCTTAGCTCGTGTCTTTCTTGCACATCCCGTCTAGGTTGCCTCCTTCGCTCTGAGCTGTTCTTTTTGGTCAGGCTTTGCCCCCAAATTTGCTGTTTCCTCGGCTACCTGAGCAAGTCCTGTAGCTCCACCCTAGCAGGGCTCGAAAAATCCACTCGCAATAGCGAGCCAGATTTAATCAGGACCAGCTATTTTTAGGACCTACTCGCCCGTTCTGGAGAGCTGCTACAGATGTTCTGCTTGCTCACAAAGTGAATGAGCAATAAAGATGCCTTTAAATTGTATCTCGTCACATTTCCCCGCTTTCAGAGACTGAGGTCAAAAGTCAGTTTGTCTTTCTACATTTACTTTTCTTTCTGTGACTGAAGTAATTTTGTAAAGACAACTGTGTGACAACCGGGATGAGACCAGTTCACGGGTCAAGTACATTACAGTTAGGTTGAGTAGTGTATTCAAGTTACTAGACCTGAAGGTCTAGTAAAGTTTTTAGGATTTTTCAAACCCTGCCTAGTCATCGAATCCTGGGGACTGGGCCCCCTTCCTCACTCACTAGCTGTATCACTGACTAGAACCGAGACAAATCTCCTAGTCACATGTGTGTTTGCCTAAATCAACAAGGGTGCATGTTCTACATGCCGCTGGGGTTATTTGTGCTGGGTGCAACAGACGGGGGGGGGGCGAACTCCTGGGAGACCTTGAACCGGACTGGGGTTGCTCTGTGACGGCCTGCTGAGCTGTTAATCTTTCATGCCTGGGCCTAACCACTCGTTGTTCGGTGGGGGGCCCGCCCACTTCTTCAACTGGCGGATTAGAGTATCCTAATGCAGGGAGAACGGGCGAGAGCACCTCCACACCTGCATATGGTTGGGGGTGCTGACAACTTGTTTACTATCTCTACTGCAGGACCGTCGATCTAGGCTCTCTTGAAGATGGCCCATAGTTCTAATAATGCCTCCCTCTTCTTTCTTTTGACCTGTATATTTGTATTTTATATATGTTCTCATGTGTTCAGGTATGTTAGTGTCGAACGTTCCCTCCTTTGGCCAGGGAAATGCATGCGCCTTCATGTGTGCATGCCATTCTTGGCAAACCTTATTTAGTGTTTTAGCCTGTGTGGGGAACCTGGTTTGCATGTGTTTTAATGCTGTCTCCATGATACGTTTGGTAGTTTTAGAGGATAAGATACCTTCGCTTCTTTGTTTTAGGGACTCTCTGGTTTCAATCTTAATCATGGGAAAATATACACTGGGGCTACTGCTTCTAATTTCATAACTACGAGCTCAGTTCTATATACAGATGCATTAATTCAACATGAACATTTTATAAACACAAATAACAATGCATATGAAGGGTTGCAACATTGAAAAAGGGCAATTTGTCAATAAAATCATTATCTGAACGATACTGACTCCTGGCATCAAATACGGTTTGTGAGAAATAGCATCTTCATATGAAACATTGGGTCTTCGACAAAAACACAATACTTAAGACAAAACACAGTTTGCAGTAATTAACAGCACCACAACATTACACATATACCTTACATAAATAATCGCACCTTGTATCTAGTGCAGGACCGTCGATCTAGGCTCTCTTGAAGATGGCCCATAGTTCTAATAATGCCTCCCTCTTCTTTCTTTTGACCTGTATTTGTATTTTATATATGTTCTCATGTGTTCAGGTATGTTAGTGTCGAACGTTCCCTCCTTTGGCCAGGGAAATGTATGCGCCTTCATGTGTGCATGCCATTCTTGGCAAACCTTATTTAGTGTTTTAGCCTGTGTGGGGAACCTGGTTTGCATGTGTTTTAATGGTGTCTCCATGATACGTTTGGTAGTTTTAGAGGATAAGATACCTTCGCTTCTTTGTTTTAGGGACTCTCTGGTTTCAATCTTAATCGTGGGAAAAATATACACTGGGGCTACTGCTTTTAATTTCGTAACTACGAGCTCAGTGCTATGTACAGATGCATTAATTCAACATAAACATTTTATAAACACAAATAACAATGCATATGAAGGGTTGCAACATTGAAAAAGGGCAATTTGTCAATAAAATCAGTATCTGAACGATACTGACTCCTGGCATCAAATACGGTTTGTGAGAAATAGCATCTTCATATGAAACATTGGGTCTTCGACAAAAACACAATACTTAAGACAAAACACAGTTTGCAGTAATTAACAGCACCACAACATTACACATATACCTTACATAAATAATCGCACCTTGTATCACACCCAGGGTCCAAGCATACCATCTGTATCACGCCCAGCGGTCCATTCGACCAACACCTAAAAAACTGACAGAGAAAACAAAATGACGACTTTGTCAAAAATGCCTTAGCTCACTCCTAGCCCATGCTGTCCTGTAACCAGGGGAATCTCTGCGCGGTACACAGGACTAAGTGAGCCTGATTGTCAATATTAGCTCTGAGACAAAGATAATAATAGTTAATGGGGAAAAAAGGAATACTCGAGAACCACAGGGCCCTCTTGGCCAAACACAAGTTACATTTAATCTCCCAGGTCCAAATCTTTTTCCCTAAATGTCCTAATCATACCCTGTATCACTCCCCGGGCCCAAGCGTACCATTGGTGTCAGGCCCAGCGGTCCAAGCACACTGGCTGTGTCACGCCCAGTGGAAAAAAAGTACCATCTGTGTTACGCCCAGCGGTCCAAGTGACCAACACCTCTCACTTCTTTCAGATACCAACGGCGTTGAGAAACTGGTGGCACTGAGAAACCCTTTTAGACTAAAAATAAGACTAAGGTGTCAACTCCGACAATAAATATTCACCCTTCCTAGCATGCTGACTATGGAAAAGGGTGACTTCCGCTGGATCGCCTCCGTGCCCGCCTTGCGACTACTCAGCTAGGACATACAAAATTGTTAATGTGCCAGATTTCTGTCAGTGGCAGGGCGCTCAGATTATCTTTTTTACGCTTCTCCCTAGTTTGCCATACGCCACATGCTTTACTAAGATTCTGATGTAGTTTCTTACCCTCTGTGACGGCTGCTACAGGATGGACTGAGCAGAATTTCCAATAAATGTAGGTGTCTGCTCACCTTCCTTGTTGCGCAAATGTGAATCCGTCCGGATTTGGCTGCAGTCAGGTTTGAGGTACCAATTAGCTCCGATGGTGGCTCGTCTAAATGTTGGTTTAACATGAAATGCCTTGATAAAACAAGAGTTAAGGCGTTTGACAAAACAGGAACAGTTCGTTTCATTTGAACAATGCGGTCGGGAGCACAAACACAGGGTCTGAGGACTGTCTTAATTTACAATCGGTCTAACAGACTTTTATACAGTTCATTGAATGCAATAAAATAGTTCTAGCGATCCACTTTTGGTAAGGAATGTGAACATCTGCCGTTGGAGCCATAAATTAATGTATTGGATGAGGAATCCAGGTGGGCCTCGACCTTCTGTGGCCGCAATGTGGCCAGTGGGTAACATGTCCAGATGTCCGGCATGGGGAGTGCATGATCACTGCGTGTGCTGTGTCCTGATTGGCTAAGTGTTTCTAACTTCATGTGGAATCTGGCTAAATGGTGTGTTGGAAACACACGCACCCCTCAGGCCATGTGTGCTTTATTGGGGCCAATCTCCCTGGACCATGGTGGTGTCGCTGCGCCTATCTGTGGATTGATCTGGGTTTCCTGGTGGTGCGTTTGTATGCTGGCTACGTGCATCCCCTCCTGTGATATGTCAATCAGTGACCTCGGGCCTGGGTCTCAGGGTCTGCCTAACTACATATTTCTTATTCGGGTTGATGTGGAGTCCACAACGGGCAAATTCGTCAATAAATATGCGTTTTTGTTTTTATACATAAATGTATCATTATTGATACTGACATTGACTTTTTCATTATTAACACTTCCTCAAATGGTTCACTTCTTTCCTGCAAGATCGTTCACAAAGAATCAAACTAGGACGCTCACTATCTAACAAGTCGCCTGTTACTCTTGGAGTCAGTCTCTCAAGGACTCATCATCTCCCCCACACTTTCCAATCTTTATAAGAAACCGCTGATGCAAATCCTCAAGCAAGCTAACCGTGAGTGCCACGTACATGCAGATGATACAAGCTTTACTTGAAAATTTCCTGTCCAAATGACATCATCCGACTCAACGACACCCTATTGAATACCAAGCCTGGCTCTCAAGTAATCATCTCAAATTGAACTCCACAAAGATAGATTTTCTACTCATCTCCCCACCCCACATAACCCTCCCCATACAGGAATGGATCAATCACCTAAACGCCCTCAATTGCAAACCAGTCATCATCGATTCAACACAATCCTTTGGGATAACCCTGGACAAGAACCTAAACAGGCAAGCACACATCCACTCGCAGTATTTGTTTCCAACTCAACCTTCTCAAGAAAGTGAAGCCCTTCATCCAACCACTAAACTGCGGTGCAATCATTATTCGTTTCCAGAATGGACTATGGTAGTGCAACTTTAACAGGGTATCCCTCAATGCCACAGCAAGACGAACAGGAAAGAGACGGTTTGAGAACATCACACCCTCCCTCTCGACTCTGAACTGGCTCCTTTTTGAAACCAGGATCCAGATAAAAATAGCTTGCATGACAGACAAAACCCTACACCAAAATGAACCCAGGCACCAGGCATAACAACTTATGATCTCAGGAGGCAGCCACTCCCTCTGGAGCTCCAGCTCCCTCCTGCCAGAACCTCTGAGACTCCAAAAAATAAAAATAAAGAATGCCTATACCTGCACTTTCACTGGATCTGCCATGAGGATGTCAAACTCTTTCTCTAAAGAAATCAGGTCTAATCTGTAGACCGACACCTTATTAAAAAAAATTAAAAAGAGGTCAGAAGGATCCAATTAGACGGACTCCTTACGTAAGGAGCTGGTCCAGGAAGATGGCACTGTATGACTACCGATGTTCTCTCATCGAGACACATATCACTTATCTCATTTCATCAAGACACTTGGAGAGCTGACAATGAATAAATAATTTATATGTTTGTGAAGCAATCAGCAGACGATTGTCTTCAGGCTTTATGTAACATGCTACGGCCTCTCAATATATGTTTTATGCTGCTGCCAGTTGTCGAATATTCATATGGTTCAAGTAACAGGTGTACAGCGCTCTGATACCGGAAGGTCATGTTCGTGCTTTAAAAAACTCTCATGCTATGAAAAAACAAGGAGACCCAAATGCAATTGGTCAGGGACCTTTGGGTAATTGAACTATTTCTAAAGACAGTGGTCCCCAGACAGAAAATAAGTTATAAATCAATAAATATAGACCCAATCAGTACTATATTGTAGACATCTGTCCAGCCGGACAGATATTTAATATGCAGTCAAATAATGTTTACAGACAATAAACATGGAACAGTTTAAGTGGGACACAAGCCTGCATCCAACTTAGCAAGAAAGACGTACAAGATAAAGTAAGGGGTTCAGGCAAAGGAAATTGTTTGTTTCAAGCACATTTCTAATAGAACAAACAGAATATACATGAGACACCATTACATAGAAATTAGAACATTTTCAAAGGGTGTATATGGTGTACAAGGTGTCGACGGCGTTTCGATCCCTTAAAAGAATAATGGGATCATCCTCAGGACATTATAAATAACATGCCTGTTTTCATATGGCTTAAATTGCCAACGTGAAGAATGGAGCTGTGACAAAAGGTCTTGAGAATCAAGAAGAACGGAAGGCCACCGGCATAGGTTCCGGCGGCGAGGGTAGGTGAGACTGCATGCACGCATAGGAGTGCCGGACACTTACTGCTGGTGCTCTTTTTATCGCGCCGGAGACTGATGAGGCTTAACTTAGTAGGCCCTTAGGTTCCGTGACAACGGTGGGACATTGCCCACTATACCACGATTTGGGAGGTAGGTTTCCCCTCTCATTATGTGTAGATAACATTTTTCAATCTGGTCCTGAAGAATTGCCAATGATCGCCCTGACAGTATAGGCAAGAAACATGTCGACCTATTAAGAGTAGGACATAGATATCTAGGCACATAACCCCTAGGTTTATGCCACTCCATACATTTTAATCGGGCAGTTTACCTAGCTGAATAAAGGTTGTTCAAGGACTAACTGACCTGTTTTAACTCACTCTTTCCACATCTACACAACTAGGCCCCTCACCCCCACTGCACAAAAAGGCAGGAACAAAAGATCTCCGAAAAAGAGCCCCATTTATGGGAGCCCGTCGGGCATTGCAGCGCCGGCCCGACGAGGAGCAGGCCCAAATGATGAAGCATGACACCTAGCTTGCTGGGTGTGTGAGGGCTTTAGTTCCGAAGAGGGGCTTCCCCTCTCGCCAGGAATCACAGGACATTCACGTGTGCTCCTGCACTTAGAACCTAGCACCCCTCTGACCTTGTATATCTTCATGCCCTTAGGAACTGCATACCCTATTTCAAATACATTACCCTGGGCATGTATGCTGGACCTAGTAAAATAAGCCCTACTGTCCCCCCCCCTTTTGTTGATTCAAGTTTAGTCTGAGACATAATAAACGGCCAAGTAACCTTTTTCGAATGTGAAACTAAATTCACACCTGAAGATGCCCTGTACAGATCTGGCTGGAGGTTAATTTCTCCTTTACTTGACAACATGTGCAGATCTAGAACAGGGTTTTGATATAGTGTATGACTTTTTAAATGTCGGTGATGGATTCTGCAGGGCAATTCAGCCACAAGCATGCAGATGATCTTGAGAGGCTCATTTAAAACAAGGGACATACTGTCAGTGGAGTAGAAAGCTCAGTAGCATTTCCAATAACAGGAGTATTTTGCCAAGGAAGGGTAAGTTTCAGACTGGCTAAAGAGATCTGGATGGAAAGAGCGTGATCTTTGGAGAGTGCTGTTTGTGTAAGCTATATTAATGATGGAGTTTATTTGGGTTCAAACGTACAAGTGTTGACCAACAGCAGGCAACAAAAGCCCCACAAGGGGGATTTTATAGAAATTGCTAAGTTTATGATCAAAGACTGATAAGTGTTTGCATACAGCATTAGACAGCATGATATGGAGAAGAACATGAGATGTATGTAAATACAATGGAGGGATTTTGTGGTTGGATTGTTGTGTTGCTTTTAGATATTTTGTAGAAGAAAATGAAATCCTCATTACATCGCTTCACAAGACAGGGGTCTTGTTTTATTGTGCAGGAACTTAAAAAGTTTCAGATGTTTGCAGTCTCAGTGTGTAACAGCTACACATAAAAATCGTAATACTGTACATCAGGAATGGGGCTAGCAAGAAATATAATTAAACAACTATTTTTAATAGTTATTAAAAATCCAATCTAATGGTAAAGTCTGGCTTTAATAAGAAATAAGGAAAAATAACTTTTAGAAAGTTACCTTTTTTCCAGCCTGCAGTTTCTGAAGGCCAATTTGGATTTGCTCTCCAATTTCTCCTAGCCAGAGATTAGCATTTAGAAAGATGTGAAAAATGTGTGAAATGCCTCCCAGGTGCAAACAACTGGCTGACCCTGAACCTTTATAAAATATGAAGAGAGGGCAACATTTTTTGACATTAAAGTGCCAAACCCTGCTTAACAGATCCGCTGGGGTTTACATATACCACTTGGGGCGCGCTTGAAAGGAAGAAAACATGATGCCAAGGCAATTTTATGTATACACTGTGGGAGCCAGAAAGCCCTGCTTTTGTCCTACCAGACTTCAGTCTCTGGGTTTTGCACATTGCACTTGGAAGGAAGCAAACAAGATGCTAAGACAATTCTTGTGTATCCACTGACTAGTTGCTGCAAACCCCTGCTTTTGCTCTGGGTTTATAGGGGGTACAATGGCTGCCTAAAACTGTATTTTAAAATGTGGAAAGCCACTAGGATTACCATACTCTGCACATACAAACACAGCCCAAGCTTAGTGTGGCCAAAAACGTTTGCCATCTTAAAAGTGTTCAGAGGTCGTAGGGTTGGTCTCAGGAACTTCAGAATGCTGCTGGACCTTAGAAAGAACAGAAGAGGGCTGGACATGCTTTCTGTGACCTGGCAGGAGCCCTGAAAGGCAAGACCTGCCCCCTCTTGCAACCAGAACAAAAAGGAGGGGCCCAAGGTTCATAAGGATGACCTCCTGATCAAGCTACAGGGATAAACCAAGCTACAAGAGATCTTTTCTGCAAATGCCCACCTGACCAGAGGCAATTGGAACTGGACTAGACCCTGCTGTTGGTCCCTGCCTGACATCCTGTGAGCCTAGCGTGCTTAGAAGTATACTCCTTTGGAGGATTCAGGCTTAAACAACTAAGTCAGAAGGTAAAAATTTTGCCTGTGACAAACCTGGTTGGGGTATACTACTCAAGCTCCATCGCGGTCAGCCTCAAATTGTGCCTGGGTCCCAGCGTACCACGATCATCGACTATCTTTGGCACTTTGTGCTTATTGGAGCTATTCCAGATTAGAATTTTAAAAATTCATAACTCTGGTTGCCCTTATATGACTTCTGTCATTTTGGTGACATTTTGTTTATTAAATTGTATTCAATTTTTCTAATTCTGTTTAGAATTGTTATTGATTTGCATTTTGACTTTATTACAGCTTTGGTACTCCATAAATACTTTACACATTGTCCTAAGTTAAGCATGTCTGCTCTGTGCTACAGTCCATGGGGCTGAGTTTGGGTGTTTTCAGTGACTTTATGAGTTCACCCGGACAAGGAATGTAATTATTCTTGAGGTGGGTAGTCACTCACCCCAATTAATAATCTTATTTCTTACAGCTTGTCAGTAATACCAGTCCGGGGTAGGTTTTTTTTTTATTTTTATTACTAACTATGTGTAAGGTATTATTTTATCTGACACATTTGGAACTAGTGACTGTCTAAAAATATTCCAGAATTGAATCAACTACTAGTAATCGTTGTATACAGGTGGTTTCACCAACTTCCAAATAAGTAATAGTACGTAGGCATAGTGCAATCATGCAAAATCTGGCTTTTGGAATGTCGCATTAGGCAAAGGTCCCAATGTATTGGCACCAGCTAACTAAAATCTAGTTAACATAACTTTGGTGCCTAACTTTTCAAAGAATAACGAGACACCGAGTGATCTACTGAACCACAAGTTTACATCAAATGTAATTGCCAGGATAAGAAGTTTTTGGGGTTTTTTTTTAAGTGCCTCGTTCTGCCTCATGTAGTTCTTCATTCTGAATGGGACGCGAGGAAGCTAATGAACAATGGCAAACAGTCGGAGGATAGCGAACAGTGTTTATAAGTATACTCCCTTGATTATATTTCACAGATTCATAGCAGAATTACGTCCAGAAATCAGGAACATATTTGGGAAGGTGATTCAAGCATACTTAACTGGGAAAACAGAGTGGGGTGGACCATTAGTCTTGCCTAACATTTTCCATGGAATATGAGCTATTGCTGTTAAAGTGTAAAATATATGGAGTGAGGCATTTTCAATAGCAAAGCTTTTACATTTTTAAAATGTATTTTGTATGGGAAATCAGGCAGTAAACTTGTAACCCTGAGCTCCCCAAAGAACAACGGCCGGGGTTGCAGACTTTGCAACTGGGGAACCAGATTCAAGCCACTGTTTCGTCACAACTTCCTGTGATTCTGGGCGAATCACTTCGGACCTGATTACAAGTGGGTTGGTTAATTCCAACTCCTGTTTAAACCCCTATTTACATACGGGTGGGAATTAGAAGTTTTGATTTATTTAATGCATCCTATAATTATCAGATGCATTAAATAACTCAACTTTTGTTAAATTCCGGCAGGACAAACATGCCGAAATTTAACACGGGAAATGGTATGGTATTTACCGTACCATGAAGATTTTGGTGCGTTAAATACTAAAATCCTCATGTTATTCCCCACAAACTTGTAATAGATATTTATTGCACACAATAAATAATTGTGTATTGTTATTTAGCACGTGCGATAAATAACCAAAACTCGCAATCTGACTCAAACACCCCATACCTTTAAAAAAACAAATAATGTGTCCTTGCATAATGTAACTGGTGCTCATGTAAAGTGCTGGAATTCCTTTGTGTCGAGATTGTGCTCAGCCCTGCCAAGTCTACGCATAAGGCGTTAGACTAACGCATTTCAGTGTTGTGGTCCGCATCACCGCACTAAAATGCGAAGTCACGCATATTTGCGCCTCCTCAGCTGTGGCAGTCAAGCGGCCTGGAGAGCGCTGGCTGCTAATTTTTATAATAACACCATTTGCTGGAGTCGAGTGGCAGGCAGTGCGTGCTGCTTGGCAGCCTTGGGGGCTGGCCGAGCTCATCAAACTGCTTGCTACTATGTAACACTGGATTCAATCACAGCACAGTGCGGCATACTGATAGATACATTTTACTGATGTCGAGTCAGTGCTTGGCAATGGCTACTACGGAGACATTCAGGCAGTGAGGTTAGAAGTGTGAGTGTCTGTCAGACTCACAGTTATAGGCGGGTGGGTCCGTGGCGCTAGCAGGTGGCAGTTGAATTCAGATTAGTGGGTGCTGCCTGCAATGAACTTGCCACGGTTGTGAATCCCACAACCGACCCGATCCATCCGGACCCATTGCGGGCAGCAGCTGACTGAGCACGGGCTCACTGCGGCAGTCGGAGTGGTGGTTCGTTCGAAGCTCAGCTGCCCAGAGCACCAGGACCCCTGACTGTGCAACTATCTGAGCCGAGCGAGCCTTATGCCCAGCGGCCGGTCACCAGGCACAGAGAGAGGCGTACCAGGTGGCCGTGTACAGAATAATTGCAGATGCTCTCGCTGGCCGCAGGCCTCGCTGCAAAGAAACGTCTAAGTGTGCCTAGCCCTGGAGTGAGGGGCATAAAATCATTCAGTTGCCAGTGGGGTAATGCTTAAGTTTAAGCACACACAACACACCCGCAGCCACACACACTTGACTTGCACATAGCCAGTGACACGCACAGACAGCGCACGAGGCACGCAGACCCGTCTCAGCTGTTAGAATTATCGCATGTAATTAAACATTTGTGCTGCCCTAAAACAACTTACTGACACTTCTACTAATGCCACCACACACAATCTTCACATTTTAATTGCCCACATCAGGCACATAAATTATTGTGCATTTAATTTACGGGCAGCCATGTGCACTGGCCATAATTGTGCGCAATCACCCTACGGTCTGCGCAGACCTGCTCCCACAAACTCCCGCTCACACACATCCAGGTTTAGACTTTCGATGAGTGTCTACCCCATTATGCCCTTGACTCATGAGTGCAGACAATGTGGAGGGCGGCGGGGAGGGGTTGCGTTGACAATACATATTACGGAACGGGTTCCATCTGCAGACAAACTGGCGGGCTAGTCAGTGACTGGCATTATACTTGACGAGGGATTTATTTTTCCTGATTCTTTTCTTATTTCTGTGTAGTGAACGTTCCCAGTAAATACTATGTATGCGTTGTAGGGTTATGTCCCAGCCAGGCATTAGAGAGCTGGGGGTGGACAGATTTTCATTCTCCTGACTAACACTGGCCTTACCGAACTGAGGTCACAGTAGCCTTAATCAATATTATACTGCCCTGATTTAAGAAAAGATATTGTGCAATGCTTCAAAGGACCTCAGAAAGATGACAGTGTGAGCAGGCGCCCATATCCGGAGGGCTAAGGGATACACGTAGGTCGCTGCAGCAGTCTCACAGCTATCTTAGGGATAAGATAGTGCTGGTAAACACCTTCACAAGCACAGCCTGAATGAAGATATGACTGCGGACTCACTATTGAGGCTCTCAGGGATGTCGTAAGTAATAACGGACTATGTCTGCCTCCAATACTTGCCATGTGTTTGTCTGACTGGTGCAACAGGACTTCTCTTTCAAGAGACGAAAAGTAAGTGAGAGAAGACAAACCAGCACCAAACAGCGTTACATTAAACTTATTTCACAAAACAGAGGACACATGATGTCATGCCCTGTTGGAGGAAAAGACTTGTGGACAGCAATCTTCCCAGCGGGGAGGCAAACCAGCTGCACCGCAACCGTTCAGCTTAACTACATGATTCTAAAGACCATTTGGTTGCTCAAATGTGTGTATTTCTGATATTTATGTTTCCCTCGTCTTCATTGCTTGATTTTGCTCGCGAGAAAGTGTCACTCATAGTCGTTGAAATGTCGCTCAAATTATGGAAATGTCACACATAAGCAATCTGAAACATTGGCAGCTATGTGTGCTATAGAGCAACAAAAAAAACTCCAAATATTATATATTCGAAAGAAGCTACATCCGGATTGTCTTTATGTTACTACCACAGTATATTTATCACATTGCTAGTAGCAGACACTGGATGTTTAGTATAGAGAATCTTGCAACCCCTCGTGTTTCTAAGATTGCTGGAAGCCGCCAAAAATGCCAACAGTCCAGAATTAGACGGGAAACACTATTTTAAGCAACAAATGGCTTTACTTGGGCTCTCGTATTAAAAAAACTGACACTGCAGCAAGGCACCAGGGAAGTTAGATTTCTGCGATTTTTCCTAAAGGTCGTACTTCCCTGCTCGAATTTGGGCTTGAACGCTACCTCACCCCCTTGGGGGAACGAGATGGGCTAACCAGGGTGCGAGCACTGCCTCCCAATTGATGACAGGCGCCACACACCAAATTGACAATCATCTGCGCAGTTTCCGATAACGGGGGCTTTAAATATTCGCGAACTGGAACGACAGTGTGGTAATTAAAAAAAAAAATTAAAGTTAATTTTTTTTTACAAAAGCGATAACTCATTTAAACGGCGAGAGCAGGCGTGTTCGGGGCAGTATCCTAAGTCTTCACACACCAACGACTGCAGACAAACAACGGCCTGGCTGCGCGGTAATTTATAATGCTTTGTGGAAGGAAAAATAGGAGATCGTAAGAAAAACGTACGTGTACAGCCCACACCGTATCTCCTCCTCTAGCACAAAAACAACTCAAGCCGGCCAGCACAACAGAGGCGGGAAAAGCAACCCAGGTGGTAACGCCTCGAACTGCGCCACGGCCCCGCCACCGTAATGGAAGAAGGACTTGCCCGAATGTGTGTAACCAAATTCGCTTAAGAGCAACAATCTGCTCGGTAAGGTGTAATTGTGGAGGGGGTCGTGCGCAGCTAGAAAACCCGACAACTTCTTTGGATAATTATACGTCCATTTTAACACTGCAGCGCGAAAGAGACATGGAATCTCCAATAAATAAAATATTTATGTATTTTAAAGTACTTTATACTGTTCAATATTTTAGCCAATCGGAGGAAAAGAAGAAGCAACATGATACGAAGCGACTGTGGCATTCCAAATCGTAAGCTTGTACCTTAAACTGTACTAAAATGGACGCTGCTGTTGCCCGACCTAAGACGAACGACAAGCCATTGCAAGTCTGGCTTCAGTTTCTAAAATGGCGGACGGTGGAAATACCTCCTCCAGAAGAATGTATATGTCACTAAAGAAACTCACGTTAATGCCGCATTGCACATTAGAGGAACTGTACAGTGCGTTGTAATGTAGCTTTTTTCTGCAACAAACGTTGACCCCTGTGAGAAAAAAAATCGAATTCGTTTTTATGCGATTTAGAAGACGCCATGTTGTCAGTATCTACTACCACATCCCTATATTTTGCTGAGGATGCGTTTAAAAAAAAAATTGGATTAGCGTGTACTGGACCCAATGAGCAAGCCCTGCGCGCAGCAGGCCACGTCCCGCAACCAATATAAATTTAAGGCGGTTCGTTTAGGCTAATAAATTAGAATAGACGGCGTCAAGCTCGGAAAAGGGAAGGTGTTTTCTGCTTACAGATTCCGCTCCGCGAAGCAGTTGCGAGCGTTTTCTACTGGCATTCTTCCAGCCTTTGAATTTCCGTCTGAGCGTTTTCAAAATATTGTGATTGTATAGGTTTAAAAATAAAATATTAGCAACTGTATTTTATTCACTTGAATTGCACACTTTTTAAAATAAGTATTACCGTTGAGACGCTCGTGAAGTTCACGTTGTAACTGTATTTCTTTAGCAGTGATGCCCAGACTTTGAAACAGATTTTTAATTGGCTATTCCGGGTTTTAAGTACAAAAAATCTCTCAGTCACTGGGAATTTCAGAAGGGGGTGATTTTATAATCCTCCACATCTTGCAGCGCAGTTTTGTGACCCCCCCCCCTTCCCTTAAACTCGTCGCAGGCAATTTCAAAAGGTTGCTTTGGTAATCCTTTCTGTTTTGCAGCATAGTTGTACGTTTTGCGAGCCTCCAGTTTTGCAGATGTATTTTGTTATTTTTATTCTTTCCTTTTTAACTTCTAAATTATTGAACCAGAACATAGCAATTCTGCATTTTAGAAAAACAAATCTAACCTACATGCATGTATGCAATATGTGCATAGCTCAAGCCTAGCCAAAAAAGGCAGTAGTGCACTTTAAAGGGACAAAGGCAAGCACACAGTCAATTAATAACTAGAGGTAGCTGTTTACTGGATTGTTGCCGCACTGTGATGTAGTCTTTAAAGAGGTGTGTCTTCACCTCTTTCCTAAATTGAGCAGCATTGGGATGTTTCTTATGGACACAGTCCCAATTATTTACCAGTAATTTTCATTACTCTTAGTCCTGCTCATCCTTGCCACAATAATTCCTTTGTCAGGTGAGTGTTCTAAAAATGAAACCCCACCCACCGTCCTCGTTGCTATATGCAAGCCAGAATTCCCAGAATCTTCCTGTCATATGTAAGCCATGTCAAAGGTTAAGGAGAGAGAGTGGGTGTAATTGTAATGGCTTTGACAAGTAAGTGTAGGATTAAGAGTAATAAAGATTACCAGTAAATAATCAGGGCATTAATTCTACTTTTCTAGTCCCAGTCATTACTCTTGAGATACACCAAAAATAAAAACCTTTCGATTTTTAAAAAGACACACATGCAATCGTCGGTATGCACACCCATAAAATATTTAATGCACTCTAATCGTGTCTGTAACAAGAACCAGAAGGAGAATAAAAATCTATCTCCTAAAACATTACAGATTTAAGAAACCCAACTCCAAAGTTTATCTGATTATCAAGAACATTATGCAGTCTTTAATGTCTCACAAACATATTGTCCAAAGATCATCTGGCTACTCTACAAATCTCTTGGATGGAAACACCATGCAACTCTGCCCATGGTGTCGCAATGGCTCTTGTAGATATGCCATGTATCAGATCTTGATGAGCAATCATCTGATTAGCTTTAATGATCGTATCGTTTATCCATCTTCACAAAGCCATTATTGTCACTTTCCTCTCCTGGTTGATCAAAAGTCACAAGCAGATGATCAGATTTTCTGAAATACTGTAACCTCTCAAGATAAATGGAGAGAGCTATTTTGACATCCATTGTGTGCAAAGTGTGCTCTTCCTCTTTAGAAGGGGCGGAAAAAGAAGGAAGTGTTGCCGCCAGTGACAAGTTAAAAGAGAAAATGACTTTTGGGATCAAAGAAGGATCAGGTTTTAATACTGTCTCATCATCAAACAATCTTAAGAAAGGAGGACTACAAAGCAAAACTGAAATCCTACGAACTGAGGTAATAGCCACCGAAAAGAAAACTTTATAGGGAAAAAAATTAAATCCACTAATTCCATAGGTTCAAATGGAGGACCTTGCAAACATTTTTAATAATGAAAGGTAGAGGAGGAAAGAGAGGAGAGTAAAACAGGTCCACAGATACAAAAGCTCCAGAGGACTCTTGGCACCAAATGATCAATTTAACTCTGTGGTTTCTGAAACTCACTGTATACTTTAATCACAAACCATTATAATTTTAGAGTGGAAAAAGAAAAGTTAAGTTGCAAGCTTTCCACCATAAACTATAACAATGCAGATACAGGGCGGTGTTACCAGATGATGCAAAGAACACCATTTATCAAATGAGACACAGTGCTTTACATAAGCTTTCAAAGTAGGCCTCCTAGAGTCTTGAATAGTATTAACCAAATTAGCAAGAAGACATTTCTTTGACATATTCAACCTCAGAAGCTACTAGATGATATTTTAGCAGGGGCCCTTGGTGGTAAAAAATAAGTTTGTAACATATTCAGGAATGCACTGGATAGAGGCTGGAGATTTATCTTTATGGGAGAGCAGTATCTGTTATATGTATATATGAACAATGATGGGGGGGTAGAGAGGTGGAGGGAGAGGAGGAGTGGTCCGGACGTCCTCACGCTGCCTCATGGCTGAGCCTGGTTGCCCAGGTTGTGGTGTAGGGTGGGGGGAGGGATCCTCAGTCGGGTAATAAAAGGGTCTGGTTCAATAGTGTTTTTTGGCACATTCATGACATTTGTCACATTAGGTGAAAAGAGTGAGGGTTTGGTGTGGTGGAATTGTTGTGTAGTGATGTGGTGTCAGAGTTAGGTTAATGCTATAAGTATACATGGGCAGACTTAGAGTAGCAACCATTAATATTTGTGGCCTCAATGACGTCAAGAAAAGGCAGAGGGTAGCGGTTGGACTACAATTGCTTCATGCAAATATTATTTGTCTCCAAGAAACACATATTGAAGGATCACAATTGCATGTATTAAAAACACTGGAGTATAGGGTGATTAGTGCAACAACGCAGGGGGCCAGGGTTTGGGGCGTTGCGATATTGGCTAAAGGAGGCGGGATTCAATTTACACGGTCATGCTCTGATAAGTTTGGCCGCTGCACGATTACTAAATGTCAATATAGTACGTGTAAGAAACTGACACTATGTACATTATATGAATGTAACAGTGACGACCCTGGTGTGCTTGATACTATTTCCAGTGAACTTGCACATTGGCCTCTTCCACTTATTCTTTGTGGGGATTATAATATTAACTTATCCAGTGATTGGTCTCTGGAGGCAGGATGGAGGTATACGGGCAGGAAACCAAAAGTGTTTCAGGCATTAAGGAATTTATGTCAGACCCACGGTCTGATTGTTGGCACTTGATAAAACCAAATGACCCAGGGTACACTTATTTTCCTAACCCACATATTTATTTATTTTTTTATTTTATTTTGAAGGTTTTGTATAGCGCAAACAAGACCCTTGCAGGTATCAGAGCGCTTTACAACAAATATAGGTAATAGACATATACATAAAAAAATACTATAAGTTATATTAGTCCAACAGTGGTAACTATTACCGCATAGCAAATATCTACAAGACTTGGCCAGGAGAATCGATTTCACTTCTTTTTTGAAAGATGCCGTGTGAGGGTTCTGTCTTGTTTTTGGGGGCAAGGCATTCCAAATCCTGGGGCCATTCCTGAGAAGGAACGGTTACATGTTTTCTTCTTGGTAAATCGTTATGGTTTCAGTAGAAGATTATATGAACTCCTGGTGGTTCTGTTACCACCCGATAGTTCTAATTTCTCCGCTAGGTATCGCAGGGTTTTGTGATGCAATGCCTTGTGTGTCATACAGGCGATTTTCAAATGGATTCTGGCATCAAAAGGTAGCCAGTTAAGGGCACGCAGATCAGGGGAGATGTGACAGTTTCTTTTGGAGCCTGTGATGAGTCTAGCGGCTGCGTTGATTGACGCTCTTAGAGGGGCTGTCGTTGATCTGGGTAGGCCGCAGAGAGCGACACTCCCATACTCCACTCTGGGGATTACTAGAGTTTGAACTGCCTGTTTAAAGTCATTTGCGGGTATGAAGGGTTTCAGTCTTCTCAAGGTGTTCATCTGAAAATGTGCTCCTTTAGTTGCTGCGCTGATGTGATTCCGCATATTTAGCTTATTATCCAGAGTTATTCCTAGCGATTTGGCAGAGTCGATAATGAGCGGTTGACCGTCGAGTGCTGTTAGGTGCTTCATCCACTCACGGATGATGGTTGTTTGGCTGGGGGGAGCTATAAGGAGGAATTCTGTTTTTAGGGTGTTTAGTTTTAGGTGGTTTTTTGCCAGCCAGGTCTGCGTTTTTTGGAGCGTTGAGTTGAGGGACTTGATGTCCTCAAGTGAGTGGACCTCAATGTAGAGTTGTGTGTCGTCTGCGTACATGTGGTATTGGACATTTGAGGAGTTGAGAAGCTCGTTGAGTGGTTCCATAAACAGATTGAAGAGTGTCGGGGAGAGGGAAGATCCTTGGTGTACTCCTAAAGTGACTGGAGTGGGCTTGGATAAAGATTGATTGGTCTTGAATCTTTGTGTTCTGTTTTGAAGGAAGGAAGTGAACCAGTTGAGAACCGTTCCAGATAGTCCCATTCTATGTTTCAAGAGGTCTAGTAAGTTGTCGTGTTTTACGGTGTCGAAGGCAGAGGATAGGTCAAGCAGGATTAGTAAACAGGCTTTGTTTTGGTCCAATATTTTTAATGTGTCGTCTATTATGTGGGTCATGGCTGATTCGGTACTGTGCCCTGTTCGAAAGCCTGATTGGAATTTATCTAGCAGGTTGAAGTGGTCTATGTGGTTGTTAAGCTGCGAGTGAACACATTTTTCTAATAATTTGGCCAGGGTAGGGATGTTGGATATAGGGCAATAGTTATTCAGGTCTGACGGGTCCGCCGATGGTTTCTTTAGGATGGGGGATACCTGACCAGCTTTGAGGATATCTGGGATGGTTCCTTGCAGTAGAGAGGTGTTTATAATCCTGGTCCATAGAGATACTAACACTGGAATGAAGTCTTTTAAGTGGGTTGCTGGGAGAGGGTCCGTGAAGTGATTGGAGGGATTCAAGGCCGTGAGCGTTTTTAGAATAGTTTCTTCGCTGTAGAAGTTGAAGGAGGCCCAGGCGGCGTTGTTTTTGAGGTCGAGCTTTGCGGAACAACTAAGCTGGTTCCTAAGCGGGGTCAATGAGGAGATCATGTGAGGGTCGGTTTGGGCTAATAGATCGTTAAGTAGGTCTGTCTTTATGTTTTCTGTCTTCGTTGTGAAAAAGGAAGCAAATGCCTCGCAGTTGGGGAGTGTTTCTAGATTAACTTGAGGGGAGTGGGAGACACCCTTAGATTGAGCTTTGATTATTTCGAATAGTCTTTTGGGACGATTCTTGGCTTGGTCTAATTGTTTACTGATGAAGTCAGTTTTTGATCATCTAATTTTTCTGTAATAGGCGTTTCTCGTGCTTCTTAGTAATTTGAGGTGAATAGAGGATGGTGCTGCATTGTCGTTCAATTGCTCTTAGCGATCTTCTGTCTTCATTTAGCCTACCATCCTACCATGGGTTTGAGTCTTTTTTGGAGACTCTTTTCAATTGTAGGGGAGCTATATTGTCTAATAACATGTTCATAGAGTGGAAGTAATGATTAGTCAGATCATGTATGTCATGTGAACTATCAGGTGGGGGCGTGAGGATAGGACTAGCAGTTGCGAGTGAAATAGTATTGACGTTTTTTAGGTTCCTCTTCCAGATTTTCGTTCTCTTGGGTTGGACAGAGAGTAGTTTAACTGCTTCATTGATGTGGAAAGTGATGATGTGATGGTCAGACCATTCACAGGGGAGGATCGATTCCAGCTGGGTGGAGTCCGCTTTGGAAATTACTAGATCTAGGGTTGCGCCTTTTTCATGGGTTGGGCTGTCACAAATTTGGGACAAGTTAAGGTCAGTTAAGAAAGCTTTGAGGCTATTGACCTCAGGGTCGTCAGGGTCATTCCAGTGGAGGTTGAAGTCCCCCAGGAATATCTGAATGCTCTGTTGTCCGACATTTGTGGCTAGGATATCCATTATGTGTTCAATGAAGGTAAGGTTGTTTCCTGGTGGATGGTAGAATGAGTGTAGTGAGCATATTGGCTTGTTATTGTTAGTGATGTCTAGACATAAGAGAGAACCGGGGAGTTGGGACAGTTCACAGAGAAGTTGTTCCTATGGATGCAGGCAATACCACCACCAGGTCTATCAATTCTATCTAGTCTTGTGATGTGATAGTTTGGGGGAACTAGTATGTCTAGGATGGGCGAGGATGATTTGTTTAGCCAGGTTTCTGTTAAGATTATGAGGTCAGGTTCATTAGTTAGTTTGAGGTCAGCTTATCAGCGGCATGTCGTGCGGCCGACCTACAGTTTAGTAGGATACATTTTAGCCGGGCCTTGGTAGGAGTAGTGTTGGGGTCTTGTAAGATGGGTACTCTCTTGAGGTTTTGTTTCAACAATACCTCTGGGAATGTGTCTCGTGGTTCTAGCGGCATTGGAAGGGATGGATTGGATAGAGGACAGTATCTGTGTGTTGTCCTTGTGCGCAGAATTAGGGGGTGGAGTCAGGAGCTCGTAGGAATGGAGTAGAGAAGTTAGATCTTGCGGTGATAGAGGGTTTTTTATTCTGATCGGGCGGGTTAAGGTTGGGGTAAGGTACTGTTTTCCATCTAGGGTGCTTCTGTATCGTGGAGCTAGCGCGTGGCTGATGGAAGAATTTCGCGTATTGTTTGGGTTGTTTCAGGATCAGGTCATGAAGAGTTTGGATGTCTTCTTTGACTTGTTGTAGAGATAGTAATATCTCATCGAGTCTAGGGTCAGGAGTCGGAGATATCGTATTCATAGCCTGGTCTGTAGGTCGGTGAGGAAGGGATACTTTTGTGGGGTCCTGGGGCGAGAGGTGATCTGGTCCGTTGTATGGCTGTTTTTCAGTGTGGTAGTCCCTGGAAAGGGGGGTAGTAGAGAAGGGATGTGAGCGGGTAATGATGTGTGCTGTAGGAGGAAGGACGGTGAGGTTCGTAGTGAGGGAGAGTGTGGGAACTCAGGCTGAACGGATGTACAAGTGTAGGGGGAGATTGGAGACAAATTTGTAATGGAGTTGCTGGGCATGGAGAGGGAAGTGGGGAGGGGTGAATTGTGTAATGGGTGAGAGAGGGAGTGGATGTGGCATCGGGGAGTAGAGGTGTGGCGCGTGGGGGCATGTGGGGAGGCTGGAGGAGAGGGGATACTAGTGTGAGGAGTGATAGGCATAGTAGAAGTTATGGTGGTGCTGGGGGAGGAGTAGGACTTGGGGAGATGTATGTCAATCAATGGGGTGTCGATTGGGTCAGGGGTGGGTGTATATACACAATGGGAGATAGAAGGAGGAGGTCTGGTAGGGGAGTCAGGTAGGGGGTCGGGCAGAGCGCTGGGGGAGTGGTATGTTGGGGAGGTGGGATGGGGTCTTACAGCCTTCTCTTTGATGCGCGGAAAGATGTTATCCAGTAAATTTAGGTTATGGTCTGAGGCTTGCATGAGGATGATCCCATTATGATATATGGTGATTGTAGCTGCAGCTTTATAGAACGGGGAGGGAATGATGGATAATGTAAGACCATGCAGTGTTTTCTTAGTGAATGCAATCGAGAATAAGGCGAGAAAGGCTTTCCGCCATTGGGCCCTTCTTTTGGTATAGAAGATGATGTCATATATGACTCATGCTAGACTGAACTACATGTTCGTTTCTAATACGTTAAGCTCGAAATGTCATATAGAAAAGCTACTGCAGGTGCTATCAGATCATAACTCGTTGGTCCATGATTTAGAATTGGAGTTATCCAATCCAAACTTAAGATCGTGGACATTTGAGAGATCAATGCTGCTAAATGAAGAATATTGTACGCACATGAGACAATGGATCCCAATGTTCTTGGGGGATAATGTGGCGAGTACATCAATCGAGGTGGTGTGGGATGCCATGAAAGCGGGCATTAGGGGGGAAACATTGCAGTATTCTTTAAATCTTAACAAACGCGCCAAGCAAACAATG
The DNA here is from genome assembly GCA_963921515.1 of Calotriton arnoldi. Taxonomy (NCBI): domain Eukaryota; kingdom Metazoa; phylum Chordata; class Amphibia; order Caudata; family Salamandridae; genus Calotriton; species Calotriton arnoldi. The sequence goes on from CAWUFW010020862.1 coordinate 77,548, forward strand.
AAGGCGTTGCAGGATAATCTGGGGGCGGCTGAGGAGGTTTTGGTAAGGGCTGTCTATGAGGGACGGGATTTGGAGGTAGATCAACGATGGGTGGTGATCGCTAAAGCCGCCATTACTGACATATTGGCGGATAAGGCAATGAGTAAAGCAATAACCCAAAAAGAAACAGTGTATGAGTTTAGCGAACATATTGGTCACCATTTGGCAGTTCGTACCAGGTAACAAATAACATCTAACATAATCCGAGAAATTAATGATCCTGAGTTAGGGCAGATTACCAACCCAGATTTAATTAGGGCTGCATTTAGGAGGTATTATCAAACCTTATATACGGCTGATACTGGGATTGACCAGAGTGATATCAAGGAATATCTTGACTCAGTCCCACACTCAAAATTTATGGAAGAAGATCAGGAAAGTTTAGACAGCTGGCCTCAGTGGGCTGAGATCTTATTGTCCATGAACAGCTTAGCAAAAGGGAAAGCAGCTGGTACGAACGGTATTCCGATGAATTTTACAGCACTTTTTCCTGTCAGTTAAAAGGAATTATAAATGAACTATTTGTACATATCTTTAATGGTTGGCGGCCCCCTGGATCATGGTCCTTGGCTAAAATTGTGGTTTTCTTAAAAAAGAATAAATCCTCCTTACAATTGGGCTCTGACCGTCCTATTACCTTGATAAATGGCGATCCGTAAATCTATTCAAAGTTGTTGGCCAGCCGACTTGCGCCAATAATCCATAAGGTTATTTCAGAGCACCAACACGGGTTTGTTACCGGGAGGTCTACAATAGACCATATCCAAAGAGTTATAGCACTATTTGATATCACCAATGTTGCAGGAGACCCTATGGCTCTTATCCTATTGGATGCAGAAAAAGCTTTTGATAGGGTCTCCTGGCAATATCTATGGACCGCTATGTCTAGAATTGGTATTAGGGTTGGTTTCATTCAAGAGGTCAAAACACTATATGTCGAACCATTATCGGCAGTAATGGTGAACGGTGCACTCTTTGAAAAATGTTCAATCTCCCGGGGGACTAGGCAGGGCTGCCCTTGCTCCCCTCTTTTATACGCGATGTTTATTGATCCTTTTATTCGCAGGTTAGAAAATAATGTGCAAATACCTGCAATATGGTCGCAGAACTGGGCAACTAAGACCCTGGCCTATGCAGATGATATTGCCCTTGTTACATCAGATCCTAATTCTGCCGTAAAGGTAATTGAAGATGAGGCTGAGCGTTTCGGGCATATTTCTGGATATGCTCTGAATCAAGACAAGACGCAGGTTGTCCTTAATGATAAAGTCAAGATGACAGACAATCGGGTAGTCGAAAAGGCCACATATCTCGGTATTAGTATATCCTCCAGGTTAAGATAATGTGGTTAAAGACAATGTGGAGACTCTGATGGAGAATACTAAAAACAAGATCTTGCAAGGTTAAATAACCTACACGTATCTATAGGGGGTAGGTGTAATGTAATAAAAATGCTCTTTTCCCAAAATTCCTACATCTTTTTAGGGCCATCTGTTTAGAATTTACTCCTCAATGGTTTAAAGCAATAGAAAATATATTCTCCCGGTTTATATGGGCAGATTCGCGACCTCGTCGAGCCCTTAGGTTTCTTACCCTACCGAGGGATAGGGGGGAGTTTGGCTCTCCCGAACCTGAAATTATACTATTGGGCCTCTGCACTGATTTATAGTCGTGAGCTGTTCAGGACGAATTCAGATAACATACGAACTGATAAGGTTCCTTCTCCATTTGAATTTATGATGGGGGGAGAGATGGGATGATGTTTTGTTTCTGGCGACAACTACATGACAGTTACTATAAAATAGTTTGTTTTAAAACTCTTTTTAGCACCTTTAAAGTTTGGAGTGCTATACGTAGAACCCTGGGAATTGGTAGATTATCTTTTTATACACCTGTATCTAATAATCACAATCTTCCTGAGCTCTTTGGAGATTTTAAATGGATAAGTGGATTAAGGCTGGAATAGATCAGATTGGTTGTTTTTTCTCCCCTTCGTGGCTCCGATCCTTTGACGAGATGAAAGAGGAATATACTCTTGATTGGAGGGATTTTTTTAAGTTTCTCCAGATCAGAGATTTTCTGTTACGAAAAGGAGGTGGACGGGCCAAGTTTGAGAGAGTGGAAACCATTGAAACAATAGTTAAAGATAAAGTAAGCTCCATCGGGGAGATTTATGGCCTCATAAATGCTGCTATGCCGGATGATTTGGACAAATGCTCCCAAAGATGGCAGCTGAAATTGGGGGTTTCAGCCGACTTTTTTGTATGCGTATGAGATGTCACAACCTATTTTAATGTTCACTAGGCTACAAGCACAATTTTACAAGACCTGCTTTTTTTTATATCATACGTCCGACAAGATAGCAAAATGGGGGTCTGGAAAGGGAACTGTTCACGCTGTGCACTCTATAATGCGGATATCATTCACATCTTTGCGTCTTGTAATGTTCTGCAAAAACAAATCAAGGATATATCAGATTTTTTATCGGAGGTGTTAACCCTTTAACATTGGGAACCATGACTGACGTGGCCAATATGGCACAACTAGAATTACTTCCGCCTTCTGCTGAATATTGGCCAAGACCCTTGGGGTTAGAGGAAAAGGCAGGAAGCCAGAAAGTAACATTTTGGGCCACTTAATCGGCAATCCATCCATTTCTCGTGCTCCCATCTCCTGGAATCTTGAGCCAAATCTGTGAATTTGAGCATTGTCCTTTGAAGTAAAACGATCCAGGTATGGAGAGTCAAACCTCTTGCAGAGCCTCCTGAAGATTGTCTGAGACGGGAATGAATTCCTGGTTGATGGAAAATCTCTGTGCTCAAAAGATACATTTTTTTGTTGTCTTTGTCCTTGATATGAATCGCTGAGATACTCAAAAGATTGATCTCTACCCAAGCACTCATTAAGCTTGCAACTTGGTTGAGGGATTGGGTCAAGTGTTCCCTTGGTGGTCGATGTAGGCTCCTGAGCCTGTGTTGTCCTTTCTGAGCAAGTCATTTTCTGATAAATTATAGCCCTGCAATATAGGAGGGCTCTGTATAGTGCAGTCAGTTCTCTCCAGGTCGATTTCCTCATCTTCTTCAAGAGTGTTCATTTGAATTGACAAGCATGGAGATAAATGTTTGCTCCCCAAATTATTTTGCTGGCATCTGTTGTCAAAACCAGAGATTGCTGAGGATGCACCTCCTCTCCTTCAGATAGAGTCTCTGAATTCATCCACCCCACCAACTGATCTTTGAGTTCCATTGACAGAGGTATTGGAGTCACAAATAATTAATTACTCTGAGACGAGCACTTGTGCAGATGCCATAACAATGGATGGAGATAAAGACAGGCCCAGTGAACACATACTGCAGTATGACCTTGGATGTCCATATAGTCTGGCTGGAACCTCTGTCTTGCTCATGAGAAGTCTGATCACATTTTATGAGTTTCCTGGAGAAAGACCTTTCCCAAATCGATTTAAAATCTGGCCCCAATTAGCTTCATATGTCTCTCAAAGGAAGGGATTGGCATTTGGGAAAGTTCAGAAGAAGACCCGACTTTTCAGTTATTATCTTTGTGTCATCCATGCAAAGAGCCTCTTGTTCAGAGGGAGCATGAAGCGACCCGTCGTCCAAGTAAGGATAAACCAGTATTTCTTGGAGATGGAGGTAGCAATCACTGGTGCCATCATCTTAGTAAAAACTCTTGTAGCTGACTTTAGATCAAAGGGCTGAACTATGAACTGGGAATGCTCTTGGCCCACAGCAAACCTCACATACTTCCAGTAATGTTTGGCAATCGGTATATGGAGATATGCACCCGTAAGGTCTAGCGTAATCATAGAATGATTCAATGGAACTAATGGAATTATCCACTTTTGTAGGAAGCTGGGTTTCTGTTGCAGTAACCCCCCATCTTTTGCCAGATTTCTGATGCACTTTGACTTGATGTGCCCTGGGCCCCTGCCAATCAGGTTCCCAGGGCCTGTGTTCTTTCCCAAAAATGTACCCTTGTACCCCCAATTGGCACCTCTCTGGCCACATGTAAGTCCCTTGTAAAAGGTACCATAGGTACCAAGGGCACTATGACCAGGGAAGGCCTCCAAGGACAGCAGCACATATTGTGCCACCCTTAGAGGTCCTGTATCTTAACACCCATACACTGCCATTGCAGGCTGCGTGTTTTGGTGCAGAGAAAAGTGAAGAGTCGACAAGGCACTCATTCCTGTGTGCCGTGCCTGCAACCCACTACCTATGGTATAGGTAAGACACCCCTCTAGCTGGGTGCACTATACCACTGGTGAGGGTACAGTTGCATGAGCACTGTACCCCTACAGTGTCTAAGGCCATTCTTAGACATTGTAAGTGCAGTAAAGCCATAAAGAGTATATGGTCTGGGAGTTTGTCATTACAAACTCCACAGCACCATAATGGCTTTACTGAATTCTGGGAAGTTTGGTAGCAAACGTCTCAGCATAATAAACCCACACTGATGCCAGTGTGGGATCTATTATACAATGCACTCAGAGGGCATCTTAGAGATGCCCCTGAAAAATGACCAGCCTCTGCCGGGTTCCCGACTGGTAAACACCAGCCTTCCACCACGAGACATGTTTCTGGACCCCTGGGATGGGATCCTTCGCTCCCTGAGCCCAGAAACAAAGCTTTTCCTGGGCTGAGGTGTTCACACCTCCCCCAGGTCAGGAAGAGCCATCTGTGGCAGGGGAGCTTCAAAGGCCTTGTCGCCTTTGTAACGCGACCCCCAGCCTCTCCTGCTATCAAGAGCAGGCCCCCTTCCTGTCTCCCCTCCATTTCGGCAGGAAGACAGGTGGGAAAATTAGAACAGCTCAGAAGGAGTGCCCACCACTGCCAACTGCACCCCTCAGGTGGGGGAGGCGAGGTGAAGCCCACTCTTCAGTTCCCGCTATCTTGTAGATGGCAGGCACTTTCCAATCAGGGTTAAGGATTGTGCCCACTCCCCCACGTGGGGTGAGCACACCAAGGGTGTAGTCACTCTAAGGTCAGTAGCCTATAGGCTACTGACCTTGAGACCCCTAAAACGCCCCTAAATACAATATTTAGGGGGCAGCCCTGAACCAAGAAGGCAGATTCCCGCAACCTACGAAGAAGAAGGATGAAAGAAGATGCCCAGCAGAGGAGACTGCAGAGAAGAACTGACTTGGCCCCAGCCCTACCGGCCCGTCTGCAGTTTCCAGAGATCCTGCGCTAAAAGCCATCTTCTCCTGCTGCCAGCGACCTCTAGAACCCCTGGGAGGACTTATTGCCTTAAACAAAGACCGGATCTCCTGTGAACAGCAGCCCTGTTCAAAAGAAACAGCCAAGAAAGACTCCGAGCCTGCTGAGGACAAAGAAACCCGATGCCTGGAACCACCACTGCACCAGACGCCTACGGCCCGAGTCCGAGTGGCCCACCGGTTCCAGCGAGGTCCCCCAGTGCTCCAGAGTCTGAGTCCACCATGAGGTGACCCCTCCAGGACTCCCCGACGTCGCCTGCAGCCTCTGCACGGAGACCCCCCCCAACCGCGAGTGGCCCGGTAAGGTGAAATCCGACCTCAAAAGACACCCCTGCATCCAGCCGCCCTGTGCCCTGGAGAAGAGAACCCAAGGTGCACCTACGTCCCAAGCCCTCCGACTTACCTGCCCAGCTGTTGGTTCCTCCTGCAAGACTTCCTGGCGTGAGCCTGCAGCTAAAAACCAAAACCGGCAATCCCTATTGAAAACAACGGGGCACCTGTCGCCAAAACAGCACCCTGCACACGGCCACCCCTGTGTCGCTGTGAGTACACTTTGTGTGCTAACTCGGATCCCCCTTTGCCCTGAGCTTAAGTCCAGGAGCTATGCTCCCACAACCTTGTGGCCTGCTCGTGAGCAGCCACTAACCAGAGGCCCCCTATTCCCCATTGGATAACATTGGGCCTCAGCACTCTGCACCCGGCCGCCCTAGTGCTGTGAAGGGTGCTTTGAGAGTGCATCCTCGACCCTGGGGGAACCCTGCTTTTAACCCCAGAATACCAACTCCAAAACCTAAGTACTTACAGATAAACCGATAATACAGCTTTTCCCCATAGGACTGCATTGACTGCTTTTCTGTATATGTGTAAAAACTGAATTACTTACCTTCTGTCTAGGAAATGTCCCAGTGTGACATCTAGGCATATCACACTGATTAGCAAAAGTAACTTAAAAAGTAATCCAAGAAGTAATGTACACGGTACTCTACAACATAACTGAAAAGTAAATTTGACTGTTGACTTTCCTGTAAATCAACCAACTGCATTTAACTTGCATTCAACTATAATTCACTGCATAAATCTTACAAAGTATTATTATACCTACCTGTACCAGGCCTGGCTTGGTTCTAGAAAATAAAATGCAACTAAATCATGTTTCTTATACAAACCAATTGGTCTGAGTTCAGTCTTTGAGTGTGTGAAATAATTTCTTGCCTGATTGTGTACAATAAATGCTTAACACTACCCTCTGATAAAGCCTTACTGTTCGCCCACACTACCACAAATAGAGAGTAAGGTATTATTTACTTTAGCCTCTGTCTACCTTTAGGGATCCACTGAACTCTGTGCCCACTATACCTTACTTTGATGTAGTATATACAGAGCCAGCTTCCTACAACTTTTAATCCTGGCCACCACTGAATCAACATGGATGTTATCAGGAGGAATCAATTCCATCTCCTCAAAAGTATGAAGTTTAGACATGAGCCTCGCTAGAGAAATCTTTTCAGGATCCTTCCACTCTTGCTTAATCACCTCCAATACAAACTGATGAATAAGGAGATCTGTGTTATCTAGTTTCTGAAATTGACCAAGGACAGTGTTTGCAAAGGTGTATGGGGTCCCTGGCCCACATATGTCATGTGGTCTGATCCAGCGGCGTACTAGTAACAGATACTCCAACTACCATATACTCACCTGGGCCCATATAACTCTTATCACACTATATCACCAAGTAGACCGCTGGAAACCTTCTATAGTTTTATAATTTTCATACCTCACGATCTAGCTTTTCTTCTCTAACTAAACCTTTCACTAATCAGATAGTTCTTTCCTCTGGTCAATGGACCATTTTAGGTGAAACTAGTTGATGGTGATAATTAACATAATTTGATTAAAACATTTCCTGATTAAAATAAAATAATGACAGACTCGATAAGCTTTAAAATCTTTATCTAAATTAATTGTTTGGGAACCATCTCAAAGCGTTTCAGTACAAACACCCTCATTCACAAGAGTGCCTAATTCAATCAAAATTCATTAGAAATAACAATAATTAAGATTTCACACAACATCTATGCTCAGAAAGAAGAGGATATAGAGAGAAGAGCATTTATTAAGACAATGAATTCATAATTACCAAAGTATGGTGTGAAGGCCAACCCCCTGGCCAAAGGGCTGGTAAGGGTCCCCAGGACAGATCATGAGACAAAGGCTTCAGGACAGGAAATCAGGACAGGATACTTCACCTCTCTAGATACCGACGACTGAGTCGCACCCCTCTCTGACACTCTCTTCCTCCTCGTGGTTCTTCCTCAATCTTCTTTCTAACCCACCCAAGTTAAGTAGATAGTTCTGCATTCGATCTCTTCATCAGCATTTCAGAGCATCAGCACCACCCCAGCACCAACAGCATCATGAGCTTTGCATCGTCTCGGCACACCCCGTTCTCTTTTCTAGCTAACTAGACTACCTCAATTATACCCTTCCATAGGCATGTACCACCCATTAATGTTTCATTTTTACAAAATACTAACTTCTGATTGGACAGGCGAGGGGGGGATGATCATCACACCATGCTTATACTTCATTTATTTCTTTAAACCATTGTTTCCAAACTCCTCCCTTCAAACTTTTATTCCGCCCTTCCTTTCCCATACATCTTTAAACTTTTTTAATACAAATGTATCAACTTTCTGAATACAGTTCCTTCATATGAACTCTTCACCCTCATGTTCCCAGGGCACATCTCCGCCGACCTTGGACGCGTGACAAATCCTTAGTCATCTGTCCGAACTTCCACACCAGGGCGCATGCGTTGCCCCACGTCAATCTGCTCGACTCAGACAAGTTTGACAGGCCCAAATATGCACTAATAATAAAGTCAAAAGAGAGAATGTTATTCTCAAAAATAAATGATTTCACTGTATACCACCAACCTCTACTCTAGCCCATACCATTTATTATTTCTCTTTCTGCATTTGCATTAGCATAAAACTTATTTTTCTAATTCCAGCAAGCAGGTGCCATGCATGTGAGCTTTCAAGCGGCCATTTTATAGCTCTTTGCGCAAGCGCCAGAATTTCCCTCCAAGTGTTGTTTCGTCATACTACGTAGATGCAGTAGACGCATGCGCAGTAAAGATCCCGTGTTAGAATGCATTTTAGTCCTACGTTCATGTTATTTGCCATTAGTAAACACATAGGCAAGCTTCAATTTCTCCCGTATGTAACTAAAATGCGTATTATTAATCACAAAACACGTCGTTAGTAATTCGCTAGTGAGTTAAATCGAGAGGATTGTTTTCCGAGCAAGTCTCGTTCGAGTCCTTGCTCCATCAGGTCCCTGTTCCCAATAAATCGGAATGTAGGATCCAAGCACTGCTCCATGATGCCTTCTTTGGGCAGGTCACTGACACTGCACAGGCCCACATCACCAATTTGAACATGTGTATAAATTCAAGAATCAGGGATACCGATGTGTGCATTGATTGGTGTAACATAACAACACCCCCCCATCAATATCCCAGCTATTCATCTCCGTGACACCCTCACATTTATCACATGCTAGGTCCTGTTGTCATATCAAAGAGACTTCTCGATGGATGTGTAATGAAACTTAAACGCACCCTCTCTGCTAAATATCTGTGTTACATTCTCACACTTCACCCACATAAAAGGTAAATGTGATGTCAATGGGATATCAACTAATCAGTGTGAGAAGCATACAAAGGTCACAATGTAAACACTCTGCAGAATAGGCTTGCCTCTACCAGGGGGACCCCTGAAAGGCTGGGCCGTTTAGACCCAGTCCACTTTGCACATGCCTCAAAACCTCTATGTGCACAGGGCCTGTGGCTTGAAGTATATCAGGGCCAACTAATAGCATGACCAAGTGCCATGCATATATGGGGAATGTGTAAGTGCAAGTCAGGAAAGCAAACACAGCAGTAACAGCATTTGTCACACACATGTAGAAAGTAGGAGTAAGCAAATCACACTAAACAGGACACATGTACATAAAAAAGTGTAAAAAGGTATGACTATTCACCACCTCCATGTGTGGATAAAAAATAACTAACTTGCACACATCAAACACATATCCAATCTACATCATAGGGAGAACTGCAAGCTAAATGACATTCAGATTTCCCAAAACAAGCAGAAATACTTACCATGTGATATCCCATACAATCTGACCATAAAGGAACCACATTTAGGTGCCTATTCAAGTTGCACTGCCAAACCATTGAATGAATCCAATCAATCAAATTTTTCGTTCCTTAATCTTTTACTTAATCAAATTTTACTCAGTTTCCTTTTCACCATTTTTTCATTCTCTTCAATTCATTTTATCCATTCGAGTGCAATGCGATGATGTTCACATAAACACAGGAGAAGTACTAGTTTCCACGTGTCACATCTTTATTAAAAATGCCCAATGCATTTCGGGATGTTCCCTTCATCAGGGGCATCGTGACTCGTATTTCTTTACATCCGATATTACATAATCCAAGCACGTAAAAAACCCACTCTTCTAGAGCAGGCATATGTGACTCCTGTCATCACGTTAATATTTTCTCGAAGTGCCGCAGCACACATCTCTACCACGTTTGTGACTCACTCAGCTGCAGTAAACTTACTTGGCTTTTTAACACCCCACCCCAATCAGATAATTAATCACGTGCTTGCTTTCATATCCCATACAATGCAATGTCAGCCCCATTTGGAATTCATCCTACCTTTCCAGCCTTGGAATAGCTACCCTTCTCCTGTGTAACACCAGCACTGGTTCCAATGTCAGATTATACGAACCCCTTTAAATGGATCAGCAATCAGCTGTAGTCACACATCACAAAGTATACCATAATATCAAATAGTTAGAAAAGTAATGGCAAGGCTAATGTGTTCTAAACCAAACAAAAGTTTTATTGCTCCAACAGAACATTATGGAGTTAACCAAATCCATAATCGGTGGTCTAGCACAGTGTTGTGCCACTAAACTTGCCCTTCAAGACACTGCCAGGGAACCTCCTCACAAAGAGGCATCAATTGGGCATATCAGACACCTCAATGATCTTATTTGGGAGTGGGATGTTTGGGTTTGGAAGGGGTGTCCTGGGATTCTGAAGGTTGACTTTGGAAGAGGAAGGGGTGGACTGACGTTTAGGAGGGGGGGGTTGAAGTCGGAAGGGGTGGAGCGACGTTTGGAAGGGGTACGCTGGGAAGTGGAAGGGGTGGATGGGTCAGGAATAGGGGTGGATTTGGAGGTGGAAGCAGCATTCTTGGCTGTGTTAGGAGGAAGAAGCTTCTTTGAAGGGGTGGTAGGAGGTTTGGTAGCGGTGAGGGCAAGGGCAAAGGAAGAGTCTTCTGTAGGGAACTTGGGAGGGGGTGTGGGAAGGAGTGGGAACTTGGAGGGCGAGGAAGTGACTTTGAGTGATGTGCTTGGGTCTGTTGCAGGGGCATGTGTGTCAGGTGTATGTGCTGCTAGTATGAGTATGTCTAGTTTATCTGGTGTATTTTGGGTGCTTGAGTGTTTGTGTCTGAGTTTTTTAGGAGTGTAAAGTGTGGGTGGTGTGTCTATGGATGTTGCTGCAGTGGAAGTGCTGGATATTGGTGTCGTGAATGGTGATGTGCTGACTGTGGATGCGTCTATGGATGTGCTGGTAGGTGTGCATGTGGGTGTGGGTGTGGGTGTGTCTGTGTTAGGTGGGGATGTGATGGTGGGTGTGTGGTGTTGCATGCATGTATGTTCTCCCCTGTCCTGTGTGGGCATGTGATGGGCGAGTGGTGAGAGTATGTGGCTGTTGTGTTGTCAGTGGTGTTTGCGATGATGGTGGAGTGCCTGTGAGTATGGTGGTGGGTGCGGGGTCTGTATGTTTGGATGCGTGTTTGCCTTTTTTGTGAAGTTTGTGCTTGTGGGTGGATGTGGTGTTTGGGTCTGTATGGGTGGGTACGTGGAAATGTGTGCATGTGCTTTGGACAGGTTTGGAAATATGGTATTGGGATGGGTAAGAGGCAGGGGGACGAGCACAAGTTTGGGGGGGGATGGGAGGCTGCGGTCAGTATGGAGACCAGAGCCTGAAACGATCTCTGTAGGGCAACCATGACACTGTGAATGCCTTCCAGGTAGGCCACCATCTGCTGCAGATGGCTGCCTTGCACCGGGAAGGCATTCAGCAGTTCAGTCTGACCCACAGAGATGTGCCTCAGGAGGCCAATAGCCTCCTCACTGAGTGTAGCGGGGGGGACAGGGCTAGGGGCTGAGGTGCCTGTTTTGAAGGAAACTGGTCCCCTCTTAAGGGACCGGGCATGGCCAACTGGGTGGGGAACAACTAAGAGGGTGGAGCTGGAACATGGGCTGGCAGACAAGGAAGATGGTGGTGGATCTCCTGTGGGGTCCGCCACCACCCGGGAGTGTCCACTGGAGGATGACTCTGATGACTCAGATGAACTTGAGCTTGTCTCCTCCGTGGCACTCCACGCACCCTCCTGGCCACTGGGTAACTCTGTGTCGGAAGTACTGGAACCGGAACCACTGTGGCCAGCTGCTTCAGCATCAATGTTGGCCCTCTCTCCTTCGCTTGCCTGAGATGATGCTGCAATGTAAATAGAAATCAGTTTATTGCATCAGTGGTAACACACCTGACCATTAGATGTTAACACTAAACATGGCAAAGGTACACAGATTACACAGCTCCAAATTTCAAAACATTGGACCAAAATTAGCATGAACACATGGAGCACATGCATGGTACATAACCTCTAAACCATGGGTACTCGTAAACCTTTCCTTGGGGGCCGCAAAGTACTGTCTGTGGCATGCCCTAGGGCCGCACGGATGCCAGCAATGTGAGGGTCAGTGTGATGAAAGGTGGGGGGAGAGGGAAGCAGAAGCATGGTGTGGACAACAAACCGAGCCTTCATGTGACTTCTGTCTGCCACTAACGCTCTATTCTCATGCTTCAAAAATTAAAGTCAAAGCATTAACTCCTAATGTAAAACGCGAGAGGGAAAGAGATACTCATCTGGTGACTATATTGCAAATGTGAAACCAGAAAACCTGGTATTAGTCCTGGCTTCCCCACTTGACAAAATGATGTGATCCTAGGCAAATGGTTAATTTCACTTTGCCTCCTATTTCTTCATTACCACATCTGAGAGCCCCTTAAAATGTACGAGTTCAGGATGTGTGCTGTACAAAACCTTCTCTTGTGTTTTATTTATTAAACTATAATGTTGTTCTAATTACATAACAACCAAGGCTACACACAAGGTACACCTAACAAAAGACTTGCCTCTTGGTTCATTAATGGCATTGTTCTCAGAATGAGGGCTGCATGAATGTTTTTTAAGATCATATTTCAAACCTATCGCTCCTTATAAATGCCTCTCAATACAGAGATATAATCTGATCTATTAAGGTAAAACGCTCATGCATGTTAATAAAATGCACTTTTTTGAAGTTTGCAGAGAGTTTATCATGTTTTTACATGTTTAGTGCAAGATGTCTTTAAAACTAACGGTGTTCCTAAAGATAAGTTGTCTAGGACACCTTCTTTTCTTCTTTACTGTTACTTTAGTTAATGTGTAAATAAAGTATGCCCGTTTGTTTCAAAGCTTTCTGGATGTTCATTCTCTGTCAAGTGAACAGCAACCCAGTGCTGCTCTTCACCAGGGGGCCGCAATTAAAGGTCAAGAGGGCCGCATGTAGCCCCCGGGCCGCACTTTGAGTATCTCTGCTCCAAACAGTTTCTCACAATGATGTTATGACCCCACATAGCTACAAGACCATGAGTGAAGTTTACTTCACGTCATCGAGATGTATCTACTGGTATTGGTCCCCACCTTCTGCACTTTGGCCCATTTGGGTGATCAGTGAACAAATGCCCGCAGCATAAGTTGTCACAACGCCCTAAGGACATCCCTATTCCATCTTTGGACTGTCTGACCACTCCATTCATAATTACCATTTGCCAAAGACAAGTTGCCATTCAAGGCTCATGTGTCACAGTGATTATCTCTGAACTCAACATGTAGTGTAAGTTTGTTCCCAGGGTGATAGCATATCATGTCGTTAATAGCTTCACCATTTGGACATTCCCATAGAAGTATGAATAATGGATAAGGGTATGTGTCATACACTCACCAATGTGTAAACAGTCCTGGCTGTGGTAAAACATTGACTGTTTAATTAACACAATTAACTCACAAAATAATCTCTGTGGCCTACACACACATATATTTGATTGACTCAGACATCAACCGAAGAATGCAGTTACATCATGTAGAACACAGGATTGCTGATGACACAACTACAGGAACAGATTCACAGGCCAACATGTAGGCCCTATTACTGATTGCACCAGTGATGTAGGAACACTTATGTTATCTTACATACCCAACTTACCAATGGGAAGCCTTGTCCAGTATCTGCATCAGAGGTGCATGTCATAGTATGTCACATGTGATAGGCTTACTATCACATGACACACAGTAGTGAGTGAGCATCACTCATTTCACAATGTAGATAACTGGACTGTTGGGGCAATGTGCAGCCAGGTTATTCAACAACATGAGATAAATCATCACCTGAGTCAGCCAGGTGACAGGCCATGTCACGTTCATGGATAGGTGACTGGTCACTGCGGTGTAGATGATTTATACAGACAATAGGCAAAGGACATCATTACTCACCTACTATCAGACCTACACTTTTGTGTACTCTTTTCGTGCATTTGAATTTTGGTTCTGCCTCAGTTCAGATGGTGACATTCATGCCTGTGAGCTGAAATTTCTTTTAAGACCACTTGTACAACTCTGGTCATGACTTACCTCCTTGTCGCTGCTGTTGCGCCCTCAAACTGCCCATTAAGCCCGGGATAGGCCACCACAAGTATGCAGGCCATTAGGGAAGTCAGGGTGCGGTGTGCACCCCGCACACATTGGCAGTACCTCCATGATCTTCCAGGTCCAGCATCTCAGGTCCTCCCACCTCTTGCGGCAATGGACGTCATGCCACCTGTAGATCCCCAGGGTCCGCACCTTGTTTCCGATGGCCTTCCAGATATCACTTTTTGGATGGGCATTGACCTGGATAGATACAAGAAAAGAAGCAAATATTTTGTAAGTGAAAGCTAATGTACATCAGTTTTGATGTCACACAAGTATATTACATCTGCCACAAGCTGACACCAATAGTGAGCACACAACATATGAATATCACGCATGCTGAGATATACAAACACCGCAATACACACTTCAGTAACAATCTGCTGAATACCATTATCCCTGTTAATGTCCAAAATCACCAATGTACCCCACACACATGAAGTACCCCAGGGGCGAGCTATGTGTACTGTGAGGTCAGCTACAATGAAACCTGACAAAACTTTGTGGGCTTTAGAAGGGTGCACAACTTAAGGCAAAATTGAATATCCAGGAACATTTTATTTAGGCCTACAATCCATAGAGATAGGTATCAGAGTATGGCCCACAGACTTTCACCAATCCCACTATGACTGACCTGCCATGTTTGCCAGTGAGAGGGTGCTCACTGGGGTGGTGTGGACATGTCTACTACTTATGCTACACAATACTACAGCTTATTGAGTATGTGTGCCATGTACTAGCTCCTCAGGACACCTTTTTTAATATGTGAGACTGTCACCATGATACCATAAAAATACCATAGTAAGTCCACCATGGCTTGGTTGAATGTATGGTAGCTGCTGATTCACCTAACCAACATCTCATCTTAACTAAGCAAGGATCTGGACTGTGAGTGTGTGAAATCTTTAATTGGTTCTGTACTGTGCAAGCATCAATTGTTGCATATTGCACTGGTAGTAATGCGCCTGTGTTTGTGAAATTACACAGTTTGACCACCATCTGCACTGGACAGAAGTATCTGGTCAAGGGGTTACCTCACTCACCATGCAAACGTTTGTCCATGTGAGACCAAGCGGGGGTAGTATTAGGGTGGTCACAACTTAATTTGTCATCACACATTAAAAAAGAGGACTACAGGGACATAGCTCTTGACATCAGTTGTTGTACCACAGACACCCTGCCCCAGCCTGGTACA
Source organism: Calotriton arnoldi (assembly GCA_963921515.1). Taxonomy (NCBI): domain Eukaryota; kingdom Metazoa; phylum Chordata; class Amphibia; order Caudata; family Salamandridae; genus Calotriton; species Calotriton arnoldi. The sequence goes on from CAWUFW010020862.1 coordinate 92,909, forward strand.
TGCTTCTGACTGGCCACAGCTCATTGTCAGGCCTTGCTCTCTGCAGGCTGAGCATACAGATGTCCCATTCCCTGCACATTACCAACATATCCCAATCACAAAGCTCAGCTTGTGGACTTCCAATAAACAAACTCAATGCTGGGTGGCACGCAGAAGGGGTCTCCGATATATTGCTACCTCCCAGACAACCTTTTTGAGAGCACAAATATAGGCTGAGTGATATGTCTGGCTAGACACATGGCTGACATCATCCTCATCTGCTCTTGCCAGAGTACATAGCGTCCTCATTCTGCTAAGGATAGGCACATGTTTTCATATTTGGCATCATCAGAGTTGTAACAATATCACAGGTACCATTAAATGTATGAGTGCATAGATGGCTGCATACACTCAACATAGGCTCCAGGACTTTTCTTATTTTCCCCAAACAATGGTGATGTCACATCCACAATATAGTGCACAACAATCACTAACATGATTGTCCTATGCAGAGACCTACAAATGATACAACACCATATAGAGGTAAAATGTGACTCTGGTACAATGTAGCCTGTGGACATGGCAAAGTTTGAGTTCCACAGAGTGATATACGTTGTTAGTAACTCACCTGTTTCTCTAGTGAGCCATAGTAATCTGCTGTGAGCTGTTTAAGCTGTGTTTTCTAGGGATTGTGTACTCTTTTTTTGGCTAGGAGGGTGATTAAAGTTTTATACAAACAGTATTGTTAGAGGAAAAAGTTGTTAGGCCCTTACCTGCAGAAGTCCAAAGTGTGGATTGAGCCTGTCTGTCTCCTAGGAGATTCTGAATAGAGGAGCAGCTTCCCAGCCCCCCACCCCCGGCCAGCAAACCTAAGCCTGCTGATTGGCTCCCCAGCTCCCAGGCAACCCTGAGCTCTCCTCTCACACCTGCCCAGGCCCCTTAAGGGTTTGCCTGGTGAACCCCAAAACATTCACCTCCATTTTGTGAGCTGTATTTCACTGAGCCCCAGATTGCAGTGAACCAAAGACCAGGAGGTGGTAAGGAGGCAGACTAGTGCTGTCTCTTTCCTAAAATTTAAAAAGTGATTTTCCCTACCTGTGATAGCATCACTTTTTTAACTGTCTTTGCTTGTGGTTGCTACAGTTTAAAAATTGTGGTTTTAACCTGCCCGTGATTGTATAATTTCTCACCTGTTTTGTGTTTAAACTTGTGGTTTTTACTTGCCCGTGACTGTTTTCATTTAACCTGTTGAATGGTGGGATTTGCAGTCCAAAATCTGTAGTTTGTTTCCCTCTCATTCCCTGTGACTATCTGTTTTTCCCTCCAAACTTCTCCCTTGCTCTGTGCTCAGACCTGTATGTTAAGCAATCCACCCCCAGCTCCCATTTTGTTTTAGCAAGTGAGTGAAACCAGACCCCTCCCTTACCCCCCAGCAACAGGGATATTCTACATCAGAGAGTGAACAGAGGGTGCTCTGAGACAGCAGTAATCTGCTGTGAGCTGTTTAAGCTGTGGTTTCTAGGGATTGTGTACTCTTTTTTGGCTAGGAGAGTGATTAAAGTTTTATACAAACAGTATTGTTAGAGGACAAAGTTGTTAGGCCCTTACCTGCAGAAGTCCAAAGTGTGGATTGAGCCTGTCTGTCTCCTAGGAGATTCTGAATAGAAGAGAAGCTTCCCAGCCCCACACCCCCGGCCAGCAAACCTAAGCCTGCTGATTGGCTCCCCAGCACCCAGGCAACCCTGAGCTCTCCTCTCACACCTGCCCAGGCCCCTTAAGGGTTTGCCTTGTGAACCCCAAAACATTCACCTCCATTTTGTGAGCTGTATTTCCCTGAGCTCCAAATTGCAGTGAACCAAAGACCAGGAGGTGGTAAGGAGGCAGACTAGTGCTGTCTCTTTCCTAAAATTTAAAAAGTGATTTTCCCTACCCGTGATTGCATCACTTTTTTAACCGTCTTTGCTTGTGGTTGTTACAGTTTAAAAATTGTGGTTTTAACCTGCCCGTGATTGCATAATTTCTCACCTGTTTTGTGTTTAAACTTGTGGTTTTTACTTGCCCATGACTGTTTTCATTTAACCTGTTGAATGGTGGGATTTGCAGTCCAAAATCTGTAGTTTGTTTCCCTCTCATTCCCTGTGACTATCTGTTTTTCCCTCCAAACTTCTCCCTTGCTCTGTGCTCAGACCTGTATGTTAAGCAATCCACCCCCAGCTCCCATTTTGTGTTAGCAAGTGAGTGAAACCAGACCCCTCCCTTACCCCCCAGTAACAGGGATATTCTACATCAGAGAGTGAACAGAGGGTGCTCTGAGACAGCAGTAATCTGCTGTGAGCTGTTTAAGCTGTGTTTTATAGGGATTGTGTACACTTTTTTGGCTAGGAGAGTGAGTAAAGTTTTATACAAACAGTATTGTTAGAGGACAGCATTTGTTAGGCCCTTACCTGCAGAAGTCCAAAGTGTGGATTGAGCCTGTCTGTCTCCTAGGAGATTCTGAATAGAGGAGCAGCTTCCAACTCCCTGGCCAGCAAACCTTGCCTGAGGTTGCTGCGACCTTATATAGTCTGCTATTGGATGGTACATGTGTGCACTGATTGGTGGTTGTATCTGTTGTTTCTATTGGATTAGGGTTGGTGCTCTCATTGGTTTGGTATTTGAGGGTTCTGATTGGATTCCTGGGTCAGTGATTCAATTAATGTAGGGTTGGGACTAGCACTAGGGTTAGGCTTTCTATTGGCAGTAGGGATTAGGGTTTCCTGTGTGATTGGTTACTGGCACTAGGGTTGGGACTAGGGCTAGGGTTAGGCTTTTTGTTGGAAGTAGGGATTAGGGTTTCCCGTGTGATTGATTGCTTGAACTATTGCTATGATTGGCTGTAAGGTCTTGGTCTCCTATTGGTTCTAGATACCAGGGCTAGTGTTGTGATTGGTTAGGGTTAGGTCTAGGGTTCCCATTGGCTGAGGGGGTCACCTGATTACTAGGGCTATTTAAGGCCAGGGTTTAGGCATCTCAGCCCGGGCGTTGAAGCTAAGGGTGGAGAGGACAAGGGAGTGCCTGTTTGAGCCTGTTTGAGACTGGCCGGGACCAGGGCCAGAAATGCTGCCCATTTTCTCATTCATCAGCACACCTTACCACATCCACGACCAGAGTAACACGCTCACACCAAATGTACTCCACTCATATACTACAAACTAACCCTATGCACAATCCAATGTCTCAGCACACACTACTAAACCACACAAACCACACCTATATACCCTTCTATCCCAGCTACCACACATTTCTACCATCACCTGCGAACAGTACACAACTCTATCCTATACCACTAACCAATCCACCCATCACTAACACAACCCAATTCCACACCATACTCAACTACAACCCATCCAGACACACACTCCCCACTCTAATTACCCCTGACAGACCCCTTTTTATCACTAACAAACCTATACTCAGCCTTCCATCATTTGTTCAGCCAACACCCGTCTCTTCTTTCGACCACAATAAGACAACCACACAACATCTACACCCCACTACGCCACACATATTACCTCTTGCAGCAAGCAAGTCTAGGACAAACACTAACAACTCTACTTCATCCCCTCTTACACACAACGTACACTCTACTCACAAACACATCACCACCCCCTTTACCTTACACCTTTTACTTACAAACAATACTATACTAAAAAAAATCCAGCTCATAAAACAAATACATCAGCATTCTATTTCACTACTCCTCAAAAACAAAACATACCACGCACACCAGCACAACAAAATCTCTCAAGCACAACTCCTCATAATACTTACCGTCACAAAATACAAACATACGCCCACCTTTCAAACTACACAAAGTAACAAACTCCAATTCCAAGCTTTCTCTCTTCCACCACACCTAACACACATACAGCAATACAGCAACTCTCTTCCAACCGCCTCTCATCCATTGGACAATTTAGAACCTTACTACATGACCCACATGCTGCACCACCACCCCTGACTCATACACCTTCCGCCCTAAACACACGCAAACAATATAAGCAACGTGCCACACCTCACAACTTAGCTTCTCCATGTCTACTGCACAACAAGGTTACACCACAAAAACAACACAGCGCACCAACTCACTCTCAAACACCGTCTCCACCACCTACACACGCAGACCCATCAAAATGCCTTCTTAGCCTGCTGGACGAGGACCACGTTACAGAACAGCTACACAATTGCTATCCTAATACAGCTAATACTAGCACTAAAAACACACCTTCTACAAACCCACACAATACTGATCACTCTTCTACAAAACAAAGTCTCACTGTCACCAAAGCACATTCTCTAAACTGTCTACTAATAAATGCTCGATCGCTCTCTAAAAACAAACATCACATCTACGACCTTCTCACTGACGCGAAACCAGACATACTATTCATAACTGAATCATGGTTGGGAGATGATATGGCTCCAGTCCTGCATGAAGCCGTTCCTCTAGGCTATCAAACGATCACCCAAAATCGTGAAGGCAAAAAAGGAGGTGGCCTAGCTGTTCAGGCAAACATTATATATCACTAAAGTTGACAACATCTCCATAAAGAATTGTGAGGCTCTTCTAACCAGATGCAATCCTACACCGTCTTCCTCCTGTAACTTCCTGCTCCTTTAATGACCTCCACCTAGCAAGGCGACATTCCCAGACACACTTCTAGACACAGTTTAAAACCTGATAACAATACACTCCAAACACAAGGAGATGATGGACGGAGTGCTGAAACTTTTCAAACACTCACCCCCAGTCACAGATCTGGGTTGAATCCATCATCATTCTTTAGCTTACTTTGCCACCCCAGTTCAGACATAGCTATATGCAAATCAGTCTTGACCCTGTGCCTCATGGGAACAGTCCAGACCGAACTGCCAAGCCATGTCTTCTCTGGACCGGAATCAAGCATCCTGGGACCGGTTTCGGGCTAACAGCCCTCATCAGCCAGGCTAGCTTGAATCCAGTGGCAAAGTGAGCAAGGGACCCACGTCTGGGCATACCCTGCCAACATAGGGCGAACAAAGCAAACACAAGGAGATGATGGACGGAGTGCTGAAACTTTTCAAACACTCACCCCCAGTCACAGATCTGGGTTGAATCCATCATCATTCTTTAGCTCACTTTGCCACCCCAGTTCAGACACAGCTATATGCAAATCAGTCTTGACCCTGTGCCTCATGAGAACAGTTCAGACCAAACTGCCAAGCCATGTCTTCCCTGGACCGGAATCAAGCATCCTGGGACCGGTTTCGGGCTAACAGCCCTCATCAGCCAGGCTAGCTTGAATCCAGTGGCAAAGTGAGCAAGGGACCCACGTCTGGGCATACCCTGCCAACATAGGGCGAACAAAGCAAACACAAGGAAATGATGGACGGAGTGCTGAAACTTTTCAAACACTCACCCCCAGTCACAGATCTGGGTTGAATCCATCATCATTCTTTAGCTCACTTTGACACCCCAGTTCAGACACAGCTATTTGCAAATCAGTCTTGACCCTGTGCCTCATGGGAACAGTCCAGACCAAACTGCCAAGCCATCTCTTCCCTGGACCGAATCAAGCATCCTGGGACTGGTTTCGGGCTAACAGCCTCATCAGCCAGGCTAGCTTGAATCCAGTGGCAACGTGAGCAAGGGACCCACGTCTGGGCATACCCTGCCAACATAGGGCGAACAAAGCAAACAAAAGGAGATGATGGACGGAGTGCTGAAACGTTTCAAACACTCACCCCCAGTCACAGATCTGGGTTGAATCCATCATCATTCTTTAGCTCACTTTGCCACCCCAGTTCAGACACAGCTATATGCAAATCAGTCTTGAACCTGTGCCTCATGGGAACAGTCCAGACCGAACTGCCAAGCCATGTCTTCCTGGACCGAATCAAGCATCCTGGGACCGGTTTCAGGGTAACAGCCCTCATCAGCCAGGCTAGCTTGAATCCAGTGGCAAAGTGAGCAAGGGACCCACGTCTGGGCATACCCTGCCAACATAGGGCGAACAAAGCAAACACAAGGAGATGATGGACGGAGTGCTGAAACTTTTCAAACACTCACCCCCAGTCACTTTGCCACTGGATTCAAGATAGCCTGGCTGATGACGGCTGTAAGCCAGAAACCGGTCCCAGGATGCTTGTTTCCGGTCCAGGGAAGACATGGCTTGGCAGTTCGGGCTGGACTGTTCCCATAAGGCACAGGGTCAGACTGATTTGCATATGGCCATGTCTCAACCGGGGTGGTGGAGAGAGCTAAAGAATGATGATGGATTAAACCCAGATCAGTTGACTGGGGGTGAGTGCTTGCAATGTTCAACACTTCATCCATCATCCCCTTTGGTTTTGCTATGTTCGCCCTAAGTTGGCAGGGTATTCCCAGACGTGGGTCCCTTGCTCACTTTGCCACTGGATTCAAGATAGCCTGGCTGATGACGGCTGTAAGCCAGAAACAGGTCCCAGGATGCTTGTTTCCGGTCCAGGGAAGACATTGCTTGGCAGTTCGGGCTGGACTGTTCCCATGAGGCACCGGGTCAGACTGATTTGCATATGGCCATGTCTGAACTGGGGTGGTGGAGTGAGCTAAAGAATGATGATGGATTAGACCCAGATCAGTTGACTGGGGGTGAGTGCTTGCAATGTTCAACACTCCGTCCATCATCCCCTTTGGTTTTGCCATATTCGCCCTAAGTTGGCAGGGTATGGCCAGACGTGGGTCCCTTGCTCACTTTGCCAATTGGATTCAAGATAGCCTGGCTGATGACGGCTGTAAGCCAGAAACTGGTCCCAGGATGCTTGTTTCCGGTCCAGGGAAGACATGGCTTGGCAGTTCGGGCTGGACTGTTCCCATGAGGCACAGGGTCAGACTGATTTGCATATGGCCATGTCTGAACTGGGGTGGTGGAGTGAGCTAAAGAATGATGATGGATTAAACCCAGATCAGTTGACTGGGGGTGAGTGCTTGCAATGTTCAACACTCTGTCCATCATCCCCTTTGGTTTTGCTATGTTCGCCCTAAGTTGGCAGGGTATGCCCAGACGTGGGTCCCTTGCTCACTTTGCCACTGGATTCAAGATAGCCTGGCTGATGACGGCTGTAAGCCAGAAACCGGTCCCAGGATGCTTGTTTCCGGTCCAGGGAAGACATGGCTTGGCAGTTCGGGCTGTACTGTTCCCATAAGGCACAGGATCAGACTGATTTGCATATGGCCATGTCTCAACCGGGGTGGTGGAGAGAGCTAAAGAATGATGATGGATTAAACCCAGATCAGTTGACTGGGGGTGAGTGCTTGCAATGTTCAACACTTCATCCATCATCCCCTTTGGTTTTGCTATGTTCGCCCTAAGTTGGCAGGGTATTCCCGGACGTGGGTCCCTTGCTCACTTTGCCACTGGATTCAAGATAGCCTGGCTGATGACGGCTGTAAGCCAGAAACAGGTCCCAGGATGCTTGTTTCCGGTCCAGGGAAGACATGGCTTGGCAGTTCGGGCTGGACTGTTCCCATGAGGCACCGGGTCAGACTGATTTGCATATGGCCATGTCTGAACTGGGGTGGGGGAGTGAGCTAAAGAATGATGATGGATTAGACCCAGATCAGTTGACTGGGGGTGAGTGCTTGCAATGTTCAACACTCCGTCCATCATCCCCTTTGGTTTTGCTATGTTCGCCCTAAGTTGGCAGGGTATGCCCAGAAGTGGGTCCCTTGCTCACTTTTACACTTTGCCACTGGATTCAAGATAGCCTGGCTGATGACGGCTGTAAGCCAGAAACCGGTCCCAGGAAGCTTGTTTCCGGTCCAGGGAAGACATGGCTTGGCAGTTCGGGCTGGACTGTTCCCAGGAGGCACCGGGTCAGACTGATTTGCATATGGCCATGTCTGAACTGGGGTGGTGGAGTGAGCTAAAGAATGATGATGGATTAAACCCAGATCAGTTGACTGGGGTGAGTGCTTGCAATGTGCAACACTCCGTCCATCATCCCCTTTGGTTTTGCTATGTTCGCCCTAAGTTGGCAGGGTATGCCCAGACGTGGGTCCCTTGCTCACTTTGCCACTGGATTCAAGATAGTCTGGCTGATGACGGCTGTAAGCCAGAAACCGGTCCCAGGATGCTTGTTTCCGGTCCAGGGAAGACATGGCTTGGCAGTTCGGGCTGGACTGTTCCCATGAGGCACAGGGTCAGACTGATTTGCATATGGCCATGTCTGAACTGGGGTGGTGGAGTGAGCTAAAGAATGATGATGGATTAAACCCAGATCAGTTGACTGGGGGTGAGTGCTTGCAATGTTCAACACTCCGTCCATCATCCCCTTTGGTTTTGCTATGTTCGCCCTAAGTTGGCAGGGTATGCCCAGACGTGGGTCCCTTGCTCACTTTGCCACTGGATTCAAGATAGCCTGGCTGATGACGGCTGTAAGCCAGAAACCGGTCCCAGGATGCTTGTTTCTGGTCCAGGGAAGACATGGCTTGGCAGTTCGGGCTGGACTGTTCCCATGAGGCACAGGGTCAGACTGATTTGCATATGGCCATGTCTGAACTGGGGTGGTGGAGTGAGCTAAAGAATGATGATGGATTAAACCCAGATCAGTTGACTGGGGGTGAGTGCTTGCAATGTTCAACACTCTGTCCATCATCCCCTTTGGTTTTGCTATGTTCGCCCTAAGTTGGCATGGTATGCCCAGACGTGGGTCCCTTGCTCACTTTGCCACTGGATTCAAGATAGCCTGGCTGATGACGGCTGTAAGCCAGAAACCGGTCCCAGGATGCTTGTTTCCGGTCCAGGGAAGACATGTCTTGGCAGTTCGGGCTGGACTGTTCCCATGAGGCAGAAGGTCAGACTGATTTGCATATGGCCATGTCTGAACTGGGGTGGTGGAGTGAGCTAAAGAATGATGATGGATTAAATCCAGATCAGTTGACTGGGGGTGAGTGCTTGCAATGTTCAACACTCCGTCCATCATCCCCTTTGGTTTTTGCTATGTTCGCCCTAAGTTGACAGGGTATGCCCAGACGTGGGTCCCTTGCTCACTTTGCCACTGGATTCAAGTTAGCCTGGCTGATGACGGCTGTAAGCCAGAAACCGGTCCCAGGATGCTTGTTTCCGGTCCAGGGAAGACATGGCTTGGCAGTTCGGGCTGTACTGTTCCCATAAGGCACAGGATCAGACTGATTTGCATATGGCCATGTCTCAACCGGGGTGGTGGAGAGAGCTAAAGAATGATGATGGATTAAACCCAGATCAGTTGACTGGGGGTGAGTGCTTGCAATGTTCAACACTTCATCCATTATCCCCTTTGGTTTTGCTATGTTCGCCCTAAGTTGGCAGGGTATTCCCAGACGTGGGTCCCTTGCTCACTTTGCCACTGGATTCAAGATAGCCTGGCTGATGACGGCTGTAAGCCAGAAACAGGTCCCAGGATGCTTGTTTCCGGTCCAGGGAAGACATGGCTTGGCAGTTCGGGCTGGACTGTTCCCATGAGGCACCGGGTCAGACTGATTTGCATATGGCCATGTCTGAACTGGGGTGGTGGAGTGAGCTAAAGAATGATGATGGATTAGACCCAGATCAGTTGACTGGGGGTGAGTGCTTGCAATGTTCAACACTCCGTCCATCATCCCCTTTGGTTTTGCTATGTTCGCCTCTAAGTTGGCAGGGTATGCCCAGAAGTGGGTCCCTTGCTCACTTTGCCACTGGATTCAAGATAGCCTGGCTGATGACGGCTGTAAGCCAGAAACCGGTCCCAGGAAGTTTGTTTCCGGTCCAGGGAAGACATGGCTTGGCAGTTCGGGCTGGACTGTTCCCAGGAGGCACAGGGTCAGACTGATTTGCATATGGCCATGTCTGAACTGGGGTGGTGGAGTGAGCTAAAGAATGATGATGGATTAAACCCAGATCAGTTGACTGGGGGTGAGTGCTTGCAATGTGCAACACTCCGTCCATCATCCCCTTTGGTTTTGCTATGTTCGCCCTAAGTTGGCAGGGTATGCCCAGACGTGGGTCCCTTGCTCACTTTGCCACTGGATTCAAGATAGTCTGGCTGATGACGGCTGTAAGCCAGAAACCGGTCCCAGGATGCTTGTTTCCGGTCCAGGGAAGACATGGCTTGGCAGTTCGGGCTGGACTGTTCCCATGAGGCACAGGGTCAGACTGATTTGCATATGGCCATGTCTGAACTGGGGTGGTGGAGTGAGCTAAAGAATGATGATGGATTAAACCCAGATCAGTTGACTGGGGGTGAGTGCTTGCAATGTTCAACACTCCGTCCATCATCCCCTTTGGTTTTGCTATGTTCGCCCTAAGTTGGCAGGGTATGCCCAGACGTGGGTCCCTTGCTCACTTTGCCACTGGATTCAAGATAGCCTGGCTGATGACGGCTGTAAGCCAGAAACCGGACCCAGGATGCTTGTTTCTGGTCCAGGGAAGACATGGCTTGGCAGTTCGGGCTGGACTGTTCCCATGAGGCACAGGGTCAGACTGATTTGCATATGGCCATGTCTGAACTGGGGTGGTGGAGTGAGCTAAAGAATGATGATGGATTAAACCCAGATCAGTTGACTGGGGGTGAGTGCTTGCAATGTTCAACACTCTGTCCATCATCCCCTTTGGTTTTGCTATGTTCGCCCTAAGTTGGCATGGTATGCCCAGACGTGGGTCCCTTGCTCACTTTGCCACTGGATTCAAGATAGCCTGGCTGATGACGGCTGTAAGCCAGAAACCGGTCCCAGGATGCTTGTTTCCGGTCCAGGGAAGACATGGCTTGGCAGTTCGGGCTGGACTGTTCCCATGAGGCAGAAGGTCAGACTGATTTGCATATGGCCATGTCTGAACTGGGGTGGTGGAGTGAGCTAAAGAATGATGATGGATTAAATCCAGATCAGTTGACTGGGGGTGAGTGCTTGCAATGTTCAACACTCCGTCCATCATCCCCTTTGGTTTTTGCTATGTTCGCCCTAAGTTGACTGGGTATGCCCAGACGTGGGTCCCTTGCTCACTTTGCCACTGGATTCAAGTTAGCCTGGCTGACGACGGCTGTAAGCCAGAAACCGGTCCCAGGATGCTTGTTTCCGGTCCAGGGAAGAAATGGCTTGGCAGTTCGGGCTGGACTGTTCCCATGAGCCACAGGGTCAGACTGATTTGCATATGGCCATGTCTGAACTGGGGTGGTGGAGTGAGCTAAAGAATGATGATGGATTAAACCCAGATCAGTTGACTGGGGGTGAGTGCTTGCAATGTTCAACACTCCGTCCATCATCCCCTTTGGTTTTGCTATATTCGCCCTAAGTTGGCAGGGTATGGCCAGACGTGGGTCCCTTGCTCACTTTGCCATTGGATTCAAGATAGCCTGGCTGATGACGGCTGTAAGCCAGAAACTGGTCCCAGGATGCTTGTTTCCGGTCCAGGGAAGACATGGCTTGGCAGTTCGGGCTGGACTGTTCCCATGAGGCACAGGGTCAGACTGATTTGCATATGGCCATGTCTGAACTGGGGTGGTGGAGTGAGCTAAAGAATGATGATGGAATAAACCCAGATCAGTTGACTGGGGGTGAGTGCTTGCAATGTTCAACACTCCGTCCATCATCCCCTTTGGTTTTGCTATGTTCGCCCTAAGTTTGCAGGGTATGCCCAGACGTGGGTCCCTTGCTCACTTTGCCACTGGATTCAAGATAGCCTGGCTGATGATGGCTGTAAGCCAGAAACCGGTCCCAGGATGCTTGTTTCCGGTCCAGGGAAGACATGGCTTGGCAGTTCGGGCTGGACTGTTCCCATGAGGCACAGGGTCAGACTGATTTGCATATGGCCATGTCTGAACTGGGGTGGTGGAGTGAGCTAAAGAATGATGATGGATTAAACCCAGATCAGTTGACTGGGGGTGAGTGCTTGCAATGTTCAACACTCCGTCCATCATCCCCTTTGGTTTTGCTATGTTCGCCCTAAGTTGGCAGGGTATGCCCAGACGTGGGTCCCTTGCTGACTTTGCCACTGGATTAAAGATAGCCTGGCTGATGATGGCTGTAAGCCAGAAACCGGTCCTAGGATGCTTGTTTCCGGTCCAGGGAAGACATGGCTTGGCAGTTCGGGCTGGACTGTTCCCATGAGGCACAAGGTCAGACTGATTTGCATATGGCCATGTCTGAACTGGGGTGGTGGAGAGAGCTAAAGAATGATGATGGATTAAACCCAGATCAGTTGACTGGGGGTGAATGCTTGCAATGTTCAACACTCCGTCCATCATCCCCTTTGATTTTGCTATGTTCGCCCTAAGTTGGCAGGGTATGCCCAGACGTGGGTCCCTTGCTCACTTTGCCACTGGATTCAAGATAGCCTGGCTGATGACAGCTGTAAGCCAGAAACCGGTCCCAGGATGCTTGTTTCCGGTCCAGGGAAGACATGGCTTGGCAGTTCGGGCTGGACTGTTCCCATGAGGCACAGGGTCAGACTGATTTGCATATGGCCATGTCTGAACTGGGGTGGTGGAGTGAGCTAAAGCATGATGATGGATTAAACCCAGATCAGTTGACTGGGGGTGAGTGCTTGCAATGTCTAACACTCCGTCCATCATCCCCTTTGGTTTTGCTATGTTCGCCCTAAGTTGGCAGGGTATGCCCAGACGTGGGTCCCTTGCTCACTTTGCCACTGGATTCAAGATAGCCTGGCTGATGACAGCTGTAAGCCAGAAACCGGTCCCAGGATGCTTGTTTCCGGTCCAGGGAAGACATGGCTTGGCAGTTCGGGCTGGACTGTTCCATGAGGCACAGGGTCAGACTGATTTGCATATGGCCATGTCTGAACTGGGGTGGTGGAGTGAGCTAAAGCATGATGATGGATTAAACCCAGATCAGTTGACTGGGGGTGAGTGCTTGCAATGTTTAACACTCCGACCATCATCCCCTTTGGTTTTGCTATGTTCCCCCTAAGTTGGCAGGGTATGCCCAGACGTGATTCCCTTGCTCACTTTGCCACTGGATTCAAGATAGCCTGGCTGATGACGGCTGTAAGCCAGAAACCGGTCCCAGGATGCTTGTTTCCGGTCCAGGGAAGACATGGCTTGGCAGTTCGGGCTGGACTGTTCCCATGAGGCACAGGGTCAGACTGATTTGCATATGGCCATGTCTGAACTGGGGTGGTGGAGTGAGCTAAAGAATGATGATGGATTAAACCCAGATCAGTTGACTGGGGGTGAGTGTTTGCAATGTTCAACACTCCGTCCATCATCCCCTTTGGTTTTGCTATGTTCGCCCTAAGTTGGCAGGGTATGCCCAGACGTGGGTCCCTTGCTCACTTTGCCACTATATTCAAGATAGCCTGGCTGATGACGACTGTAAGCCAGAAACCGGTCCCAGGATGCTTGTTTCCGGTCCAGGGAAGACATGGCTTGGCAGTTCGGGCTGGACTGTTCCCATGAGGCACAGGGTCAGACTGATTTGCATATGGCCATGTCTGAACTGGGGTGGTGGAGTGAGCTAAAGAATGATGATGGATTAAACCCAGATCAGTTGACTGGGGGTGAGTGCTTGCAATGTTCAACACTCCGTCCATCATCCCCTTTGGTTTAACAATACACTCCAACCTATGTGTTCTGGGTGACCTCAACATTTGGTTTGACAAACCCAATATGCCCCATCTGAAAACAATAATCACTGGCCCCGACGCACTGAACCTGCTTCAGATCGTCCACAAACCCACACACATCGCTGGACACATCCTAGATGTCATTTTTGCTAGTACCAATCAAGTTGCCTTTTAAACTATAACTCTAGTCACATGGTCAGACCACCATTTGCTTGCTTTCCAACATAAAACAACACTAAGCGAATCACCTAAAACTACCTTACGTGCATCCACCTATCGACCGTGGAACAAACTCAATTTGGAACACTTAGAAACACAACTAACATCCAGTACAGATCTGGAAACAATAACTTCTGTTCAAAAACTATATGAGTGGCTACAGGAAGCTTTTGACATCCTGATACCACTCAAAACCACACAACAGAACAAAAGAAAACAAGCACCTGGGAGAAATACAGAGATAAAAGACATAAAACAACAAATTAGAAAGCTGCAACGTGCCTGGCTCAAAACAAACGCCAAACAAGACAAACTTCGCCTACAGAAAATTAACAGATTATACAAGTCAGCTATCAAAAAGCTAAGAAAAAGTACTATATAGACAGAATTCAAAATGCTAAATGTGCAAATAAAGAATTCTATAAAATACTCAATGAATTTCGTAAACCAAATTGCCTAGAAGGAACTCATCCCGTTACTCAAGATTTCACAGACAAACTGGCAAATCATTACACGGACAAAGCAGACACGTTGGACTCATACTTAAAACGGAGACAATGCACCAGCACTAACCCTTTTACAAAACAACAATCTAAGAATACTCTAACCCAGCCTCTCCGTTCCTTCCAACACATTTCACACGATGAATTTATGGACCTGGTCAAAGCAAGTAGGCCTGCCGGCAGCCCTTCTGACCCGTGTCCACCGCAAACTTGCAAGACAATTCTTCTAGCAACCTCTGCTGCCACTCCAGTAAGAAGAATCATCAACGATTCCTTAACTACCGGAATATTTCCAGAAGAACTCAAAAAGTCATACATACGCCGTTTACTGAAGAAAACAAACTTGGACCCGCTAAACCCTGACAACTACAGACCCATTACAAATGGACCTTTCCTGGGCAAACTGATAGAAAGAGCAGCGTTTGCCCAGATGTCACAATTCATTGAAGAGAATGCCATACTTTCAGACTTCCAGACAGGATTCTGTCCGGGAAGAGGCACAGAATCTGCCCTCCTTGCCATCTGGGATGACCTGAAGAACACAGTTGACCGCAACGGCGTTGCTGCGCTACTCCTCTTGGACCTCTCGGCTGCCTTTGACACGGTTGACCATGACACTCTGATACAAAGATTCTACGAAGCCGGCATAGAAGGGACTGCTCTAGACTGGATCGCGTCCTACCTTCGAAACAGAACTAATGTCATCCATACTTCACCATTCTTTTCCAAACCATACTCCACAAAAGCAGGGGTCCCTCAAGGCTCAATCATCTCGCCCATGCTTTTCAACATCTACATGAAGTCATTACCGGTACTGATCAATCAATTTCAGCACACGTGCTATAACTATGCAGATGACACACAAATACTCCTTCAACTGGAATGCCCCAAAGACATTGGAAACTCGCCAATTTTCAGTTGTCTCAGAACCGTGGATAAATGGATGACTTGGAGCCATCTCAAATTGAATGCTTCCAAAACTGAAATACTCACGTGTGGCGATTGGAAACATTATGACCCACTTGCCGCCTGGCCTGATGAACTGGGATCACCACCTAAAGTATCGAAGAAAGTAAGAAACCTCAGAATGACCATGGACTCCAAGCTATCGATGAATGCCCAAGTGGACAAACTAGCAAGATCAAGCTTTGTTAATATAATAACTCTGCGACGAATCTTCCCCCATTTGGGATTTCCACACAAGGTCCAAGCTACCATCTCCCTCGTTCTGTCCAAACTCGATTATGCCAATAGCCTCTACCACGGATCACCTTTAACGACCATGAAAAGACTACAACGGATTCAGAATTCGGCTGCCAGACTACTCTTGCATATCAAACCGCGAGACCACATCTCACCTGCCTTGAAAGCCCTGCATTGGTTACCGGTTGCCAGAAGATCCACATTCAAGCTGTTTTGTATCACCCTCTAAGCAATACATGTAATGGGACCGCTCTTCATCAGGAATAAAATCACCAAACGCATTCAACAAAGGAACCTCCGCTCTAGAGTGGCACCTCGCCTCAAAATCCCAAGATGCAAGAAAAAAAACATGGGTAGCACATCCTTCTCTGTTCAAGCTGCCAAACAATGGAACTCTTTACCCCCAACATAAGATCCACGAACAACCACTGTATCTTCAGAAAACAACTCAAGAATTGGCTCTTCCCCACATAACCACCATACGCAACAGAAATATACAGCATATCCCTCTGTATATAATTATTTATTTGTACTATAGATATGTACCTAAATATGTGTATTGCTTTGTATAAACATGTAGACTAAGTATGTTTTAAAAAAAAAAAAATACATTTTTAAATACAACAACACTTGAAAACTAGAGTTTATCTAACACATCTTTAATCTACATATTCTTACTTCCTTTATGCATCTATATACCTTCCATGTACTTGGATCTATATATTTATTACTTTTCTCCTAAAAAAGCATATTCAATGCACTACCCTATTTCTCATCCTATACCTCTATCAATATCTTTAATCTACATATACTTACCTCCTTTATGCATCTATATACTTTCCTTGTACTTATGGATCTATATATTTATTACTTTCTTCTAATTCAGCATATCCAATGCATTAACCTATTTCTCACCCTATACCACGCTCAATATATCTTCTACCTCAACTCTCTGACTCATCTCAAACTTCTTTCTACTACGCTTTCCAATGCACTACTCTATTTCTCACCCTATACCTCTATCAATATATCCTATACATCCACTCTCTCATTCATCCAAAACCCTATACCACTACTATGATCCCCAAAATAACCCTTTCTAGACTCTCCCTTACTCTACCCCTCCTGGCATCATCTGACACCTCATTTACTATAACGATCCCCCAAAACAAGCCATTTTAAACTCTTCCCTCTGACTCTTCCCCTCCACATCCCTTTTTACTCATCCCAAGCCTCCTCCTACTGCTATGACCTCCAAAACAAAAAACAAACAAAAAAAAAGTCTAAATCCTTCACTCTTCTATCCCCCCACTATCCTTTTCAATCAAAATAACAGACTAACATGTCCACTTTTCAAATTTCATATTTCACTATACTAATTCACCACTAATCCTTTATGGGTTCCAGAGTAGCGTGTTACTTGCCGAAAAAGCGCTTCAACACCTCATCAGGGGTAGCAAGCACTATATAAATTTAACCCTTTTCCCTTTTCTATGCCTCCGCTACCCTTCTCTATCCAAATAACTGAATAACATATCCACCACTCAAATTACTTTCATATTTCACTATAGTAATTCGACACTAATCCTTTATGGGTTCCGGAGTAGCATGCTACCCGCCAAAAAAGCGCTTCAACACCCCATCAGGTGTAGCAAGCGCTATATAAATGCAAACCTTTTTCCTTCTTCTATCCCACCGCTATCCTTCTCAAACCAAATAACTGACTGATATCCACCACTCAAATTACTTTCATATTTCACTATACTAATTCACCACTAATCCTTTATGGGTTCCGGAGTAGCGTGCTACTTGCCAAAAAAGCACTTCAACACCCCATCAGGGGTAACAAGCGCTATATAAATACAAACCTTTTTTCCCTCTTCTATCATTCCGCTATCCTTTTGAATCCAAAACACTGACTAACCTATCCACCACTCACATTACTTTCATATTTCACTATACTAATTCAACAGTAATCCTTTATGGGTTCCGGAGTAGCATGCTACTCGCTGAAAAAGCGCTTCAACGCCTCATCAGGGGTAGTAAGCGCTATATAAATGCAATTACAATACAATAGAGCTGGCCATACCTGGAGAGGACCTCATCTGCCAGCATTTCCAGTTCTTCTGTAGAAAAAGCAGTGGCCCTCGCCACTTTTTGATCTGCCATGAGTTCTCCCAGAGGTGGCTAACAGCAGCTGGAGTGGAGGAGGCGTTGGTGGCAGCAGTGTCTGTAGGCAAGCAAGCTATTTTTGAAACTGCGGCGTACATGTATGCGACGTACGCAGTAATCAGTGGAGATGGACACAGCCATTGGCCCACTACAGTCACAATCAACAACGTTAGCCAATGGCTGTCTGTCAGGTGAACTGCCTGTTGCGTGCAAGACTTCTGCCGGCGGCGTCACCATTGTTCCAAGAGCGAGGCCAGGCAGCCGCCATGTCAATGGTTTAAAATAGTGAATTTTTTTATTTAAATGTGTCACCACCATTCAGATGAAGTGTTTACATATTGACATGGGAAGAAATCCATAGCCATGCAATTTACTTCGAAACTCGGCCTCTGTGTTGTGTGTTACTGGGCCTTTATTGCTAGAGTAGTACGGTGCAGTGTATATCGCCGTTGACGGTATTTTGCCCAAAATATATATATAAAAAAAAGGTGCAAATATCCCCTTTGTGAGGCAATATTTGCAAATCGGTGCTACAAACACATGAAAAGTGTACAATGGGCATTATTGAAGGATGTTGGACAGGAAACTACTAACATGTTACATATGTATAGTAAATAGTTCACTAGTTATGTTGTGTCACATGATTTTTTGATTGAAATTGCACATATGTTACTGTGACCATTGTACTGATATGTTGTCACTTCACACATAGGTACCTTGGGAGAAGGCAGCCTCCAGTGTACTGCCCATTTTCAGACCTACAGAAGAGATGTAACTAAAAAGTTTCACCTGAATAGGTAAACAATCTGTGATTTATGTCATCAGTTGGAGCCTGATCGCCTGCCTCACAACACAAATCCAAATTGTATCCCACCAATAGTGCAACAAATGGCAGCACTGCATTTTTCCCACCCGTTCATTCCAGTACACATTGGCAATAACTGGTGGTATGTCACAACCAATGTTCAGTGGTGGGCTAGGAGTAATCCTCTCTTGTTTGATGTGATACATTGACAGCTACATACAGTTCTACAGACTTGAGGATTTGGCAAATGTGAAGGCTGAGTTTTATAGATTTGCTCGCATGCCACATGTGATTGGATCCATTGATGGCGCCCATATAGCTTTGATACCTCCACACGACAGGGAACAAGCTTACTTAATCAATGTGCAAGTTGTCTGCCTAGTGGATTTATTCATCTCACACGTCAGTGCCTGTTCGTTCTGCCCATGGTTCATTTGTACTGTGGAACAGCACCATGCCCCAGCTGATGTCACAACTCCTACCAGAGAGAGCCTGGCTTGTTGGTAAGTATGAACTGTCCTAACCCTGCATTGGTAATGTCAAGTGGTACCATCTCAAACTGTGTGACTCATTGTTGCACTTATGTGTAACTTCCATACAGGCGACACAGCATATCCCAACCGGCCATGGTTGTTGACACCGCGGAGGAATCCAACAACACCAGGGTAAGTCTGCTTCAATGAGGCCCATGGAAGAACACGGCGGCCAGTGGATCGGGTTTTTGGGCTCCTGAAGGCCAGAATTAGATGTCTGGACAGGACAGGTGGAGCTCTCCTTTACTCACCTGGGAAGGTATGCCAAATTGCCGTAGCCTGCTGCATGCTCCACAACATTGCCCTACGACAGAACATCCCTGACATCGCAGAGGATGGAGAACACGGTGAGCCACCGGGTGAGAACCATGAAATGCCAAATGAAGATGATAGTGGTGAAGAAGGAGGGGACTTGCGTTAGGATTTCATCAACAACTTTTTCTCCTGAGCATAAGAATTTCTTGACCTTACATTACTGTGACTTTTACAGCACCTCTTGTTGTTATGATGAGATAAGTATGTTAAGCTAAAATGGATGGAAGGGCAGGTTTGGGGAAATAGTAGGCAAAGGAGTATTTAAAACAAGGTTTTGACACATGAGACTTCAGTTTGTGTAGCATTGTTTATCTCAGATTATTGGCCAAGATTGTGTTCTCCAGATACTGCCTATGTGAATTATTATATATGTATGGTTTGTAATGTACTCTTAATGTGTGTTCTATTGTGAATAAAGTTCACCATGTCAACTTTATTGGGATATTTCAGAGTTGTTACATCTGCAGGCCTATGTAGCTGTATGGAAGTACGAGGGTGACATGGCTTGTTCCTGGGTCGGACACACACAGACTTTGGGTGTACAAATCCAGTACCAAGACAGCTTGCACAATGATTGGATGGGAGTTCTGAGGAATCCATTGGACTTGTTCCTTGTCATGTGTTGAACTTAATTCAATATGTGTGTCATCATAAACTCTAACCACATGTGATAGTGGAGCCTATTCATGCAAAGCTCCTTTCACATTGCCTAAATCCTCATAGTTGGTAACACGTATGTAGCTCTTGATGGGTCTCATCATTGTTGCGCATACCTCTAGTGGCACACCATTGACATTTGGTGGTGGAACAATGTATTGTAATGATGGTTTGATATCAAAAGTGTAGTACTGCCATGTGTTTGTCTGTTGGTGTAATTGATTTGGGATTCCTTCTGTGAGATAGTTTGAATGGCTCCAGCTGCTGACATTGGTCAATGCTATATGGTCTAATCAATTGTCATTTGTCAGATGTATCCCTTCCATGTAGGTATGGTCTGGGACTTTAAATGTATTCACTGGCACAGACTATTGGTGTAATGTTTGATATGGTTTGTAATTGACATCATGACAGGCCCTTGTTTTTGAGATGGCTTAAAGATGGTATTTGACACCACATTTGTTTGTATGTTTTGTTAAGACATGGTTGTTAATCCAAGCTGAACATTGTGTACATGCAAAATATCCTTTCTTACACAAGCAGAAGTTGTGGAATTGTTAAGCTCAGATAGGAGTACATATATGGTGTTAAACAGGGAATTAAACATGGAAACCAAAAAGTGCAGGAGTCAGTCATGGGGGATGAAACCATAGTTGTAGTTGCCAAATTGTTTGGAGTCCAATGTCCGAGAGACTACTGCCATCAGAAAGGGCAATGGTCCAGAAATAGTCCACAAAGTGAATGTGTGTCATACACTGGGGGAAATTAGATCTAATGTTTCTTATTTGTGGTGGTATTGGTCTTGCCATCCGAACAGGCTGAAAATGTGCGTGGTCGTCCCAGCTTGCCAGTGCAGGGGGATCCACAGGTGCGGGGCCTGGGGTGTCTGCTGTTGGTTCTTCCTCTGGCAGGACCTCCCTTCCTGTGGCTGCAGAAAATGGTGAGAGGCTTGGTGGTGGGGCACCAGAGGAAGAGGTGGATGGTGGTGGAAAAGCCCTGGTCAGAGTTGTCTTAATATCCAGCAGCACCCCAATGAGGGAGCCCATGTTGGTGTTGTGGGCTGCCAACTCCGTGTGTTTGCCCCTCTGCAACTGCTTCATCTCCCTGATTTCGGTGAGTATCTGGTCCATCTTGTCTTTAGACTGATGGTATGCTCCCAAGACGTGGTCGATGTGAGACTGGGTGTGAGTGGCCCCAGTGGGCTTACTCTGCTAGCCCACAGATACCCTCCCACAAACCATACCTCCACGAACCTGTGCCCTTTGCACAGGTTGCGACACCCCACTGGATCCTAGCTCTTCTGTTGCATGGGTGATGACAGTGACATCAGTAGCCAGGACTGGGGTACAAATGATGGGAGACACTGTGGTAGGTACACAGGTTGGGGAGACTACTGGTGGCTGAGTTGTTGCAGCTGGGCGGGGGGGTGGTGTTGTGGGCCTATTGATACTAACTGTTGCCATGTTCCCAGCCTGACCAGATGGACCAGCACCGTCGTCCATGTCAAGAGGTCCAGGACTGTCCTTATCGCTGCTGGCTTCCTCCTGGGTTGCAGTGCCGGTCTCTTTGGTGGCAGAGCTGTGGCCACTTGCTCTGGCTGATAGACCTTTTGGGAAATGGAGAACATTGTTATTGTTGGAAGTGTGATATCTACCTTCAAATCATGTGACACAGTCAGTAAAACATAGAAGGGAAAAGTAATAAGTAGAGATTAATGTGTTCACAGATTTCAGTGGTAATGCACAGGTTAAGCAGACATTTTCAGATGCCATACACATGTATTTCTGATACGCAGCTCTTACCATGTCTTGAGTTGTAGCCAGTTAGATTAGTAGTTAGTATACATGACATCTATAAACCATTCAATCCAACACAGTGGAGATGTGACATGTGCATTTGACCATTCCAAGGCCCAGCTGAGTACAAAATATTAGATGACACAACTTTGTTGTGTCTTTGCCGTTAGTGATCATGTGAGCAGTGCAGAGTCAAAGGGTCACCTGCCCCTTAAAATATTTTGATTTGGGTTCATGGCTTTCTAGGTTGGGCAAACACACTTGTTATGGAGTCACTCATGCCAACAATTGTTTCAGTTGCTGAGACCAGGGCTACATACAGGACAGTATAGTGACATATCTCTGAAGAGAGCATTGGATGTAGATTACTCGCTCCATGAGAATTGGAGATCAGTTGTTCTTTGTGAGATATGTGACAATCTTCCAAAGCACATTTTCATCTTGCTTGGGTAACTGAAACAGGGCATCATGGTAGTTGTAGTCATTTCTAACCCAACTTGTCTACACTATATAGCTGGTTAGTGTGACATATCTGTTGACATTATGCTGTTGGTATGGCCCATACCTTTACATTGAGGCAGATAAGATGTATCAGGGGATATTATATTTTACAGAACACTTACAGACATCATTCCATCATGTGCCATGGTGTGGAGATTGATGCAACAAACCCTATGAGCTACACTAAGCAATTACACAGACATTTTCACATCTCTGATGCTGATACTTTACTGATTGGCTGTTAGGGAAATATGTGGAAATCACATTGTTAATAGCTGGTTTGTGAACATCAAGGGATTTAGGTTTAATGTGACTTTGTAAAGTGTTACTTATCAGACTTTGCTCCTCCAGGTATTCCATGCAAGCATTCAATGTGTAGGATGGCCAAGACCTTCTCCTCCCAGGGGATTAAATGTTCAGGTATGCTGGGAGGACCACCACCAGTCCTCTGGGCCGCCAAGTATTGCTTGGAGGCCAGGTTATGCACCTTCCACCTCAGGTCGTTCCACTTCTTCCTTTTTCCCCCCTTGTGTGCGTGGTATGGTAGCTACAGCATTCACTTTTCGGATTATTCTGTCCCACATTTTCCTTTTCCGAGTCATAGTAGTATTTTGGACTTGGGCTCCAAACAGGTTTGGCTCTACTCTAATGACTTCATCCACCATGACTGACAACTCTTGCTCAGAAAACCTTGGATTTTTGCATCTGGTCATTATCAATAATATGAAGGAACTAACAGCACAACAACTAATTACACCAAGGAGAAAAAGTAAAAGAGGAGGAAAAGTGTATGGAGAGTGACAAGTGTTGGAAATAAAATAGCATGCCTTCTCTGTTCCAGATTTACCTCACTTGAGCTGTATCGTGGCAAAGGATTATGGTCTGAAATGGGGTGTGTTGTATAGTGTGCTATGCAGGTGTCTCCAATTGGCCAATAAACACCAGATGTGTTGTTTTTGTGGCCATCAAGTAGCCACTGTTCAGTTGCTTTGCTGATCGCGAACCGCAACCATTTCCCACCGTCGGATAACCACCACAAGTGGCCCGCCACTCCGAATGTATTTTCATAATTTGCTTGGTGGCAATTGGCTGCCCTGACGGCGTCAGCATCCTATGTGCCAGTATTGCAGTCCGCTGCATTGATGGCGGGGAGCACTCCGTCGTGGCAGTCTGCAGCTCAACCTCCATGCATCGTAATTGGGCAGGCGGAACACCGCCGACTCGGCGGTGTGTTTTAGAGCGCCACCACGGTGGTTTGGCGGTAAGACCGCCAAACTTGTAATCGGGCCCTAAATCAATTGAATGCCATTCTATCAAAGCATAATTAAAACAAGTGAAGCAAATGAACAGAAAGACAACAAACATAAAGGACTATCCTAGAGTGAATAAAATGACACAAAGCACTGGTTCTGTGGCAGAAATTGGAAATTCAGCAGTAGAGCAATGTCTCAAGAAACACAATTCTTGCACAAGGAACAAATGGACCCAATCCTTAAGTGAGATGCACTCCATTCAGAGGAACAGGATGGCCGATTATGGACCAGGCAGGTCTACAGATATTAACAAGGTAGGCAGGAGGGAACAAGGATGTAAAAAGTGCCTAGTATAGACACCAGAATAAACACAGAATGTAACAAAAGAATTACTCAGAAACAAGAAGGCAGTGACGGATGTGAAAATGTTAAACGTGTTTGCATTTGTTAGGGTAATTGTAATGTGCTTCATTCAGCCATGTTTTCTTGTCCTGCTAATACTGATCACGTCACTGATGCTGAGGTATGCTGCGGTTTAGTGCTTTAGTTGTGAAGTTGTGAATTAATGTGCTCAGATGAACTGTTCACATTTTAATAACCCTTGAAGGCATTTTCCTAGTTCTCTTGAGATAGGAGGTACCTAATACTAGAAACCTGTGTGTAATATAATATACATTTGAGACTTGCATGCAAATGAGCTTGCTTCCACCAGTGATTTCAGTGAATCCCATAGTAAACTAATTCTCTGATTCACAGACCATTACATCTTATTTTGTCAATAAATGCCATTAGACTCAACCAAAATATGAAGTTAAGATATATTCGACAAGGATAACCTTCCTTACTCAATGAAGTCTGCACATGTATACCTAAAGCAGGCCTTTAACAAAGAACTGAGATGGTAATTCTCAAATGAATAAAGCCAAGTTGAAAGCCAAGTTTGTTGAGCCCCTGAAAACACAACACAAGGGCAAGAGAACTACTCAAACCCCATCTCGAGAACAAGCATCCAATATTAAAGAAAAAGAGAACTATTAAAAGTAAAGTAAACAACACAGAGGCAGAAGACACCCTATACACTACTTGCCCATCAGCAAATGGTAATGAGTTTGCAGAGTAGCCACCAGTTGGCATACCAAGAAAGTGATACAGTAGGCAGACAGAGTGGCAAATACACACTACTGAAATGTGTATTGACTGCTAGCCTGAACTTGCAGGCTGATTCACTTGTTCATCCTTCCAAAGTGGATACATTGAGATTGGAGTTGAGTTCATTGTCAGGAATCTGAGAAGGCAGACCTGCAGAGAACCCTCTGCTGTTCTGTAACCTATCAGCATCAAGATCAGGAGTAAACCCACTAACAGAGAGATCGTGGAAAGTAAGAATGAGGGAGGGAGGAAATCAGAACTGTACTTAATCGAATTAAACTCGTCTCGGTACTGTGAGCTAGCCCCCTTTCTCAGGATTCCTCATGTGGCAAGAGGAATAGGGAAGTGAACTTAAGGAAGAGGAGAGAAACAGTAGAAAGTGGGGTAGAGGTGGAAGGCAAGTTAAATATAGTTGTGAGCAGTCACGGCGGGCATGACTCGCGAGTGGGGGGGTCAAGCGGGGGGAGGGGGTTAATTTTAAATATAAAAAAATAATTAACTTACCTTCGCTGGCCCGGTCCGGTCCGCGGTGTTCCCCGTCGTCTCTGCTCCTCACAGGAAGCAGGCAGCCTCCCTCCCCTCCCCTAAGCCAATCACACCGCTGCAATGGCAGTGTTGTGATTGGCTGGGATGCCGACCACACAGACGTCTATGGGGAGAAAAGGGTGAGTGCGTATGACTGGTTTGGTCGGCCCGGGGGCCGACCAAACAGTCAGCGCCCTTAGAGTGCGCAAGCCACTCCTCCCCTGCCCTAGAGCAGGACCGCCCACCCGCCCGCCCCCAACCAAACCCTTCTGCTTTCACGCAGTGTGAAAATCAGAAACATAAAATGGTATTTATAAAACCATTTTATGTTTCTGCTTCTCGCACTGCGAGAAAACAGTGGGGCGACGCTCCTCCGCCCACATGGAGGAGCCGCCCCTGGTTGTGAGTAGGTAAGGAAAGGCTTACCTGTTCCTATCGCAGATGGTGCAATGATGTGCCTTAGACAGACCGGGTACAACGCAAAGAGCCCTGGACACCAGAGCAAAAAAGGGTAACTGCTGAGAAGGATATCATAAACAGAGGAACTGCAAACATAAGAACCAAGGGCAGAGAGAACTCAAGTACTAAACCAAGTGGACCCGGGAAGGAAGGAAAACAACAAAGGTGTGGGAACGAATGCGGGTGCAAACTCGAGTGAAAGCTGGAGAACCTCAACAATGCAGCACATTGCCAGGCTTGTAATTTTTCTAGAATGGGTCTTGAATACTGATATTGTTGCTTATACCCTAGAAATGCTCACCATAAACAGGAAGTGGGGAGCTAAACTTAAACGAAGTATACAGACTAGTTGTTCCGGACACGCAATCTTCAACTCCCCATCCTTAAAACTTTCTAGCCTTTTTCGAACCTAGAGTGCACTCGCTGTCTGCAGGTCTTCCTAATGCTGACATTGAGTGACAAACTGCTGCCTGCAGCACACAATAGACTGCAAGCAGTAAAAAGAGCCACGAAGAGACCGATGTTCACAAATCCCAACAGTAGCTGGGCTGCCTCAGCCATTCTTCCTCTCTAAGTCAGTCAATCGAATATCTTTGAAAAGAAGAATTAGAAGGTGGGATCCTCTGTGGGGAAAACAATCACAAGAGTTACAAATAACAGCACAGGGAAGTCCAAGAAGCAGTATGGGGAATCCTACCCCAAGCTCGAGTGAATAAACCTGGCGGCAGCTATCTGTGAATGGCTTAGGACAATGAAACCACACAAAACAAAGAGTCAGTCTTTGGGAGATTGTCACAAGTGGTATCAGTAAACTAAAGACTTGCTGCTGTGAACAATTCAAGCAGCTGTGTGTCACCACATTACACTAACATGCAGGAAAAGAGAGAACAACTTCTTACATTGTATGGGCACCCCTAGTCATAGAGGCTGACATAACTAATTTGGGACAGAGATGGAAGAGTTGGCTGGAATTGCTGGCCATGCTGATGACTTCTGGGATGTAGCAGGAAAATAGCAATCAGTCAATCAGGACTTGTAGAGCGTGGCTAATCACCCGTGAGGGTATTCAGGTGCTGGGATCCTGCTGCAATCAGTCAAAGAGCCTTCCTGAGTCAATTTCTGAATTCTGTGAGCGAGGATGCAGTTCGGAGGTGGAGGGCAAGGACTTTCCAAGACTTGACAGAGGGGTAGGAGAAGGAGCGACCTCCACTGTAGCTTCGACGATATGGGGAGTGTGCGCGAGGGTGGTGGAGCACAGCTGTCCGGAGGGTTAGTGGAAGTTCAGGCGGTGGTTGATGTATGCTGTTCCTTGGTCAAGGAGGGTCTGGTAGGTGTGTGTCAGCATCTTGAGTTTGCATCTTTACTGGGAGGGGAGCCAGCGGAGGTTTCTGAGGTGGGGGGTGATGTGGGTCCTTTTGGGGGAGGTTCCGGATGAGTCTGGCTGCTTGGTTCTTTGGTCTGGAGTCTCTTCAGTCGTTGGGTGGAGACTCTTGCATAGAGTGAGTTGCTGTAGTCGAGTCGGCTAGTGACTAGGGCTTGGGTGGTGGTTATTCTGGTGTCAAGGGGGAGCCATCTGAAGATCTTTTGGAGCATGCAAATGGGTGTGGAAGCAGGTGGAGGTGGCTGCGTTGATCTGGTGTTTCATGGTGAATTTGCTGTCTTTGATGATGCCTAGGTTGCAGGCGTGGTCTATCGGTAAGTTGTGGGTCCAAGTTTGGAGTGCCACCAGGGGTCATTCCACCAGGAGGTGTTGCTTCCGAAGATCAGCACTTCGGCCTTGTCTGTGTTGAGCTTCAGGCAGTTGGTATTCATCCAATCGGCGACGCTCGTCATGCAGTTGTGGAAATTGTTCTTGGTAGTGTATGGGTCTTTTGAGCTTGAGAGGATGAGCTGGGGGTCTCCTATGTAGGAAATTATGTTGATGCCATGGGTTCTGACAATGTTGAACACAAGGAGATGATGGACAGAGCGCCGAAACGTTTCAGACACTCACCCCCAGTCACAGATCTGGATTGAATCCATCATAGTTCTTTAGCTCACTTCGCCACCCCAGTTCAGACCCAACTGTATGCAAATCAGTCTTGACCCTGTCGCTCATGGGAACAGTCCAGCCCGAACTGCCAAGCCAGGACTTCCCTGGACCGGAAACAAGCATCCTCGGACCGGTTTCGGGGTAACACCCCTCATCAGCCAGGCTAGCTTGAAAACAGTGGCAAAGTGAGCAAGGGGCCCGTGTCTGGGCATAACCTGCCAACCTAGGGCGAGCAAAGCAAAACACAAGGAGATGATGAACGGAGCGCTGAAACTTTTCAGACACTCACCCCCAGTCACAGATCTGGGTTGAATCCATCATCGTTCTTTAGCTCACTTCGCCACCCCAGCTCAGACCCAGCTATATGCAAATCAGTCTTGACCCTGTGCCTCATGGGAACAGTCAAGCCCGAACTGCCAAGTCTGGTCTTCCCTGGACCGGAAACAAACATCCCAGGACCGGTTTCGGGGTAACACCCCTCAACAGCCAGGCTAGCTTGAATCCAGTGGCAAAGTGAGCAAGGGACCCACGCCTGGACATACCCTGCCAACTTAGGGCGAACAAAACAAAGACAAGGAGATGATGGATGGAGCGCTGAAACACTCACCCCCAGTCCTTGTGTTTGCTTTGTTTGCCCTAAGTTGGCAGGGTATGCCACTGCAAAGGGGGCAGACCACAAGCCCCAGGCAGCAACGCGGCAGGAAGCCGCCACCGCCACAACCGCGCCCGGAGGCACTTGCTGAAATTGGGACCAGTGCTCCCGCAGCGAAGCTGGGCTGGGCCCACTCTCTTTGAGGTCCGGATGGACTCATCCAGCATATCTACTCTGCCTTCAACCAAGCGACTCAAAGGTGTTCTCCTCCTTTTTCTTTTTTGACAATGAGCAAACGAAAGGCTTCAGGGGCATGTATATCTTCTCATACCACTACCGCAATCGATACCATGTTGGCAAAAACTGTTGGGGCGATTTCGGACAAAATTGTGCTGGTTGAGCCCAGACTTTTTATGGACCTGGGCCACTCCCTAAGGCATCATTAAGATGAGACAGGCTCTACTACTATCACTACAGCTTTCCCTGTTCTGCCTGTGCCCTGTTTACACAACAGCCGCCTGACTGATAGTGGGTCTCTTGACATCGCACCATCTATTGCCCCTATATGCATAAATTCACCTAAAAAGTTATGTATAAGCCAGCCTGCGGAAAAAAAGAGGAAACCAGGGGTGGTTAGCAGAGGGACTGCCGCAATAGCCATACAAAAAACAACCGTTAAGAAGCTTTGAGCAGAGTCCGCTCCTACCCTGGACTAAACCCTACTGTGAGTCTCAGGCATCCCAAACAGAGGAGTCCCCTTATGCTGAAGAACGGGGTCTGGACTTACCAATCAATTACACAAATGCTATGATCTCTTTATTCAACATGATTCTTGACCAAAAACTGAACTCTATTATAAAGTGGCTGGAGTCGATAGAGAGATCCCTATCCGGTCGTTACGACTTAACTAAAGTACCTAATATCGTGAATACTGTATGTCCTAACCTACCACAGACTTATCCAGACTGTCACCAAACACGGTCAGACTGTGTTTCTGATACAGTGAACAAGCCACAGAGGGAGCCTAGCCATGCTAACAAACTCTACCCCGGAAAGAATATGGTTTTACAATCTGCTGATCCAAGTACTACCAATCTAGCTAAAGAAACGACGTCCGCAAGAACGAACTGTACTGGCCCCCTGGGAGGAGCTCTGGAACTGACTGCTCCCTGGAAAGATAGTTTGAATCTTACTCCAGCAGCTTGCCCTTTTGTACTGGTACTTGCTGGCATTCCTCCTTTGAAGACAGGCTCAGCTGAGTCCTGGTCACAATTAAATAACAAAACCGTACATTGGTTAAACAAATACAAGTATTTTGATATTAGGAGTGCGGGGGAAATCATTATGATATGGAGCGTTGGGTGGGTGGGACAAGGGTGTAAGGACATTTCAGGGGACTGTATAGGGGTAGACTTTAGGGCCCCAGTGTATGTACGTAACATCTTAAAACATGGAGAAACACTACCACATATTAATTTCCAGATTGTGCCACTACCCCTTGGCTATTTCTATAGGCCAGTAGCACCCACGTCCCTTCATGATATCCCCATCCGGGAAATGCCTTTACTGAGTTGCACAAACAGGTTTGATGTTCTTAACAACCTGGAAGATATAGAATGACTACCAGCGGCTGTCTCCTCTGTGCATCTACTGCCCAGCTCACCCATGGCAGTTAATCATATTGCTACTGTCCTCCCTGCTAATGGCACTGCGTTAAGAATTGTGAGCTGGAATGTGGCAGCGATCCGCTCTAAATTATGTGCGCCGGAATGGCTTTCATTCATTAAAAGCTACAATATAATCATGTTACAGGAGACATGGGAGGTGGTACCTTCCTTTATCGATGGGTTTCAATGTTATAGTATTCCAGCCATATGTTCTTGCTCTGGTCTTGCATCAGGCGGTTTGTCAGTGTGGTTGAATATAGCTTTAGGCGGTCATGTGGATGTTCTGGAAACAGGCAGCACTAGCTTCCATGCCCTCTTCTGGAAAACACATTTTAACCTATACCTGGTTAACTTCTATAACAAGGATTTTATTAATGTAGCAGACCCGAAATTTGTAGAACTAACCAATTTTCTTACTAAGCTATCTGATAGGGTTATTACTCACGGTCATGAATTGTATTTGTGACTTGCTGGCGATTTTAATGTTCATCTTCCTATAGGCAGAAAAACTCTAGGTTCTACCGGGGGTGGGTCGGACTCAAGAAGCCAGGAGTTGGAGATGTTAGTAGCATCCCATGACTTAGTAGACACAATGGAAATTACAGGGAAAGATATTATTGCCCAACCCACATATAAGGGCAGAGGGACATCCTCCACAATTGATTACATATTTATCACAAGGAGCGTAGAGGAGATTCTGATATATGGTTCTGTTGTTGTATCTACTTTCAGCAACCACAATCCCACTGAGATTGCTCTCCTAATGGCCCGAGGAAAGTCTATAAGAGCGAGATAGGGGCCAGAAATCTCCAACTTTCCACGGACAATTTAAAACTTATATGGAGAATGCATGACCCAGCTCGAACCCAAGAAGTAATCTTAAAAGAGAATATGAGATTAGTGGAGGTCTGTTTATCAGAAAAGGACAGTGCAACCTGTATTGTGGGCGCTTTTAATGATCTCTGCCTAATTATAAAAAATGCCCTCCTAAGGCTGATACGTCCTCTTAACAAGCTGCATGGGTGGTTTGACCACGATTGTACGGTGGCTAACCGGGAATTAAGAATAGCATTAGGAAAAAAACCCAGAGACCAAGAACTAGTTGCTGTTTTGAGAAAACAATGTAAGGCTGTCACGGTTAAGCGTTGGCAGCAAGTTGTAACAGACCAGTGGGATACACTAGCACAAGCAGCTCGCACAAAAGATAGTAAGCATTTTTGGACATTGTCTCAGATATGAGACGAAAAAATCTGACAGTTTCCCCGGTCTCTTGTCATATCACAAGTGAATCCTGGTAAGACCATTTTAGAAAAGTTTATGTTGATCCTCCAACAGAGGACATTTTTATCATTGATAGCGGGAAACTAACAGAGGTCAGGATAAAAGTGGATGAGGTGGAAGAGGCCCTTACACAAAGCATAGGAGGAAAAGCCCCGGGCCCAATGGTGTACCGATTGATTTATTTAAACTCAACATCGAAATCTGGTCCCCCATCTTAATCAATGTGTTTAGTAATCTGGCACACACAAACGTCCCGGCCTCTTGGCGCACTTCCATCATTGTCTCCATATTTAAGAAGGGTAATCGAGAAAATTTTGGGACGTGTCATCTATAACAGAATCCAGGAGTGGGTTCAAGCTGAATCCATTTTACATCCTTCCCAGCACGGATTCAGAAGTAAGATTGGGATAATTGAGGATACCCTAGTGCCCACGTTACCTACACCAGCGAAGCCGGGTGCATAGGTGTGAAGTGGTGTCGGAAACCGCCCTTGAACCCAATGGAGGACTTCAAGAAAATGCTGCTGCTGGAGAAGGAGAAAGTGTCCGGTGGAATCGGAAGGTGGATTCAAGTTGAAGAGTACCTGCAACCAGAGGGGATAGAGTCTATGTCACTCAGGAGTGACCCGGAGACCTGGAAGACAAATGCCCACCAAAGTCGGGAGTTGCAGGAGAGTTGATGGTGACCTTGACTCTGCAGCTGTGAGGACCAGGCAATGCTGTGGAAGACCAGAAGCCGTGAATGAGCTGTCCTACGTCGGATGTCGAGAGTTGAGGGGTCGGTCTCCGGCGGGAGCACCAACAAGCCTTGGCAACTGCAAATAACTTGGAAGTCGAAGAAGGTGCAATGTCGGGACCAGGAAGGTCCAGCGGACTCACCACAAGCAAGGGAGTCAGGGCAGGCCCCGAGCAATCAGGGAAGCCCAAAAGGAACAAAGGTGACCCTCAACAGGACCCACAGGCTGGAGGCACTGAAGTCGCAAGAGGACCTTGAGCAGCTCACCAAAAGTTGCAGGCCACAGTGCAAAAGATGCGCTGTGGACAAAGACTTTGGTCACTGGAGATGCTTGAGGATGGGGCTACTTGTAGCCCGAAGATCTTGGTGGAAGGAAGCCAACACTCCTTTGCAATGGCAAGTTGATGCGGTGCACAGGGGTTCGTTTCCTGCTATTCCTACGAGGGCCTCAAACTTGATGAGAGGGCAGGGCAGGCCACCGAGAGCTGTGGAGAACCACCACCTGTGTTGCTGAGCCTTTTGGAGTCCGTGGGAGCTCAGGATCAGCAGACCGTCAGCTTAGTTGCAGTGCCTGCAGATGCAGGGAAGTGACTCCTTCACCCCAAGGGAGATTCCTTCAACTGTCTTGAATGCCCATAGGCCTTGGAAGGTTTCTGTATGGTGCACAGGCACAGACGATGCAGCAGACTGGAAGGGAGATGAAATCGAGCCCAAATGAAGTTCAGCGAAGTCCAGAGTGTCCAGATGCTAGAAGTTGAAGTAGTGTCTGAATTGAATCGTGTCCCACGACAAATCTAGGGGCCTACACCTAGGTAAGCCCTTAAGTACCCTAAAGAAAGGGTTGGGACGATTCAGGGGACCCTCCCAGGGGAGGGTTTGGACAGCGGGGAGGTTACTCCCATGTCCTTTCTCCAGTTGCGCGCCAGAGCAGGAGCCAATGGCTCCCAGAGCTGGTTTGCACTGTACTATGCAAGGAGGTACCAAATGTGCCCCTCATGCAGACTGAGTGGCACTGGCAAGCGCACCCACCCGGCCCCAATACACTAAATCCTGTCTGGGAGGTGGTCACACCTTCCTGTGACAGGATAGTGTGGGAATGCACTGTGGAGTAGGATGATAGCTGGGCTTTTTGCTGTCATTAGAATGGGAGGTTTACCTATGTTCTATGAAGTACTGTTGGTGGGTCATTATGCTGGAGGTTATGGAGCTGTGAAGATGTACACTTAATAAAGGAGACTCTTGAAGAAGTCTACATTTGTATCCTGATTACTACAGATTTTGGCGACGAGCGTCCACCAACTCTGCGCAGGGGGCAGAGACTATCCAGTAACCTCCACAGCTGGAGAAGTACTGTTACACTGCATTGAACAGTACTATGAAAAGTATATGGTGTCTACATAATACTTCAAAAAGCGTGCTGTGTCCACAAGATCTGTAAGTTACATATTGATTCCTGATATTTCTGTATTTTCCATGGAATCGTTACTGCGTGGTGTCCCTTGAAGAGAAGCACACTGTGGAAGTGGAGCACTTCATTATGGCTAAGACCTTATGTAGTGTAGTTCCTATTTCCCTAATAGGCTCTGCGCATTGGAATAATATAACCTATAGGTTTGACATAGGACTAAGGTCGGTATGTCCCTATCGATTATATTAAACTTAATTACCTGTGCCAGCTAGCTCAGAGGCCACTAGAAACTCCTTGAGAACAAGAAGGGAGTAGTTTCTGGCAACCGAAAAACATGACAACTTTGTTTCCCTTTAGAAGCGGAACATGTCTCAGAATCGTGGAAACAATAGATAACAGTTTCACTCATTCAATCGTGCATGCTTAGTTTCTACAGAGTTACACAGAAAGGAAAGACGGGCGTTTCAATAAAAGGGTTTTATTGAACAGTCTTGTTTCTCGTGTAAGAGATATGTGCTGTTATGATCACAAGACAGTATGCAAGATAAATAATGTACAGCGTAAGCAGTAGAAATAAATAATACTGCGCTAGCATTATCTTTTAGCATATATTCACGTACATAAATAACATGAGCTAAAAATGCGAGTACTCATTTGATGCGTCTCTAAGCTAGTTCTACCCCAATGTACCTAACCTAGTCTAGGTGTAGGGAAAGGTAGAAGTAGGTGGAGTATTCTCTAGTATGGTAGAGTAAGAGTATGTTAAGTCTAGTATGCCAAGAGTCCCTCTAGGTTCTAGTCAGCTCCATACCTTGAGAATGAGAGAGGTGGGAATCTCCTGCCGGGTCTGGAACTCTAACACCCCGAGAAGGGAGTCAGAACACTGGAAGCTGGGTTCATTTGCGTGCAGGAATGACAGCGTCTTCTCAGTGCGTCAGCCCGGGATACAGGCTCCTCTGAAGTCGAGGTCTCCTCTAACTTGCTTGGGCAAGGGAAGGTATATTTATACCTGGTAGGTGTCGTGGAATGTTAGCATTGACGTGAAGTCGGACAGAGGAAGACGTCAGGAATGAACTCTTAAGGTATACCGGTTCATACATAATAGATGAGTTCTTGGAGAAATCAATAGTCCTGTGCTAGGGGAACTCCCGAAGCTTAAGGGTCTGGTTTCTAAGAACTCGTTGTGACGTTAGGGTGGACGGATGTCAGTGACCATGCCTGTATTTGGAGTGCACGGTTAATGCCTAAATAAGGACAGGGATTTCTATGCCTATATAAGGGCAATGCGAATTGTGCCTATATAAGGACATGATTCAGGAAAACCTATATACGGACCCCTAAAGCGGAATACAACACCCACTCCATCTTCGAGTGAACGATAATACTAAATGCTAAACATTTTAAATGCTAAACATAAAATTGAGTACCACATATTGCTAATAACATTTCTAAAAGCCTTTTAAAAAAAGCTCAAAACTGTTGAAATGCAATAGGTACTGTACATTTTAAAGCATCAGTTTCATTCTAAGCATATAACGGAATTAAATTGCAACGTAAATGAAACGGAAATATATACATATGACGAAATGGTCGATAAGTTCTAAAAATCAAAGCCATTGCATATCATGGAATTAAATGAAATATTAGACAACTAAGGTGACAATGTGTCCCTGGAAGTATTCAAAGAAGTCCGTTTTATAAGACTAGTTCTACTGTAAGCAGATTGTTCATTTGCCATGTGTTCTCTTTCGAAAAAAAAAATAATAATTTCGTGTTCAAAGGAAAAGTTCAATTTCTGGGAATAGTTTCAAGTTTTGAAAATATGAAGGCCAAATTTCATTGTTGCCCTGGTACACTGTGAGCCGTATCATAGTCAGTGTAGGGGTCTGGCGTAAACATTAGATCTATGTCCGTAGCCAAAATATCATCCACCAAAGTCGGTGACATTTGGAACACCTCGTTCAGAAGGTTAATCGCACAGAGATGAGAAACATCGCCCTCAGCAGAAGATGCAATGTTCACGTCCGTTGTTACCTGTGTGCCCGTTGATCCATCTCGTACCTCAGCAGCAGCCGGAAGCGTCTGTGAGATCTCAATGAATGCCGCCATCAGGATTGGAAGCCTTTGGGGACAACACACAGCATGGGCCATTATCGGGTCCAGCAGAGTATCGATATCCGTTGGCATGACTGATGGGAGTGTTAGACAGATGTCTAGCACGCATTCTTCACCGCAAAACAGGCAGCGTAGAACAGGTAAGATGCAATCTTGACAGATTGGTCTGAATGACAGGAACCATGTTGTATTAAGTTCCCGTAGACGAGGCATACCCAAAAGCTGTACTATTCGCTCACGGCATTTCCGTTCAAGGAGGGCTCTCTCCACATCGCTCGGAGTGATGTTGGCGAAGAGGCTTGCCATAGCGTAGTAGGAGGAATAGAAACAGAATTCCTGCAACAAGTGCTAGAATTAATGGCACACCACCAAACACCGAATGTGCGAAGTTTGGGATGATTCCGAAGACAGCCTGGAAAGGTGCTAATAGTCCAGAACAGATGGTCTTAAATACATGTACAATTCCGCTTGTATCTGACATGTTAAAGATACGTCCTATCATTTCTACGAAATGTATAGGGCAGTTTGTACGAAGTAAAGCTTGTATCTCAGCCGAAGTCCTTGAAACTTGTAGATCATAGGTTTCTTTGGCCGAGGTCAAAGGCACTGATTGTTGTTTAAGGATGGCTTTCATTCTGCTTAAAGTATCAAATCGTATAAAAGAGACATTCAACGAAGGCCATAAAGGCGACTCCCTGACTGTGTCTATTGGGGCAAACAATACTTGCATACAGCAAGTGACCCTGGAGTTGACCGTTACTAGATATGGGATGCCTGGCAACATGCCACAGCAACTCTGATCATTCAACATGAGGTAACTTCCATTAGAAAGTTGTCCAAACGTTGGATTAATCACAGCAGCTGGTGTACCCTGCTGGTGGCAGGACAAATTTGCCACAGAACCATTACAAGCCCCGTGTAAAGATATGTCCTGACAAATCAGTGAACCGCTTAGAAACACTTCACGATCCCCACTCCAAAATCTATATGTGTATGGTAAATTCCAGGATGTCTTAATGTATTCTTTACCCAACCTTTCATATTTGCCTGCTTGCATCTGTTTAAGGCAATACTGAAACTGAAAAGTAGTCACAGGTAGTGTGATTTTGCCATGAATAAGCCATTCTGTAGCTGGTTTTTCTGCCACTGTGAATGGTAATTTTTCAATTTTTTCAATGCCCAGTACTGTATACTTCGCTCCCCTTTGTGCCAGTTCGATCTGTTTATCAGTTAGATTGTATTCTGCAAACAGAGCCGTCGTGTTGATAAAACGCCAAGGCACATAGCCTGCATGCAAAGATTGCAGCGTCCAGCTTAATAACATAATAGAACGTAACTGTGTCTGGCCATGTTGTAACATGGCTAAATCTTGTTCCAGTATGTCGATAGCAGAGGATACAATACTGCCCAATGAATAAATTCTGGAGGACAAAGTTGTTAACCCATTGTCGACCACAGAGAGAGTTTTCTCTAAGTTAATACGATCAAGTTCACG
This sequence comes from Calotriton arnoldi, assembly GCA_963921515.1. Classification (NCBI taxonomy): domain Eukaryota; kingdom Metazoa; phylum Chordata; class Amphibia; order Caudata; family Salamandridae; genus Calotriton; species Calotriton arnoldi. The sequence continues at coordinate 129,895 of CAWUFW010020862.1, forward strand.
TATTCGTTCTGTGGCCTCCATCTGTGACACCTTCCATGCTTCATTATAAGCAGCATAGATGCCGGCATATATGAAACGTTTTTGACGCGGTTTTCTTGGTCCAAGCAAGAATTCCCTAAGGTCTGCGTCCTCTTTAAGTAAAGATAAGTGTTGTTTCACATCCTTAAGTGTAGATTTCTGCAGCCAATCGAGGCATAATTTTCCTACACTGTATGTTGTTACTACCCCCGGATGCTGTCTTTGGACGTATCGTGGGTCTGGCCTATGAATAGTAAACCCCTGTGTTTTATTCAGGAATCTCGCTTGACAGTTGTTTGTGTCTGTGGGCCAGATCAACCATTTTCTCCAATCAGGATTTGTTCTGTTGAGTTGTAGTATGGTGTCAACTGTAACCGCTGCCTGTGTATTGTTATCACTTGCAGGTGTTGGTACAGAAGGATTTTTCATGTCCTTGATCTTGGCTAACCCAAGGCAAGACGTTTGTTGGACCGTGTCATTCAAAAACATTATTTGCTGAGGGACGTTACAGGCTCTAAATAAAGCTTCTATCCCCTGCACTTGCCAATCTTTAGTACCCCAGACAGTTTTTGTGTCTATTGTCTCTTTCCATAAGTCGAAACCATGTCTAGACAGTTGGGCAATAAATTTTGCAGAGTAAATCTGTTTTGTATTAGTTAACATAATTTTCAGTCCTGTTTTGTTTACATTTTTATAGTAAAATGTTTCTGGATCAGATGTATTATATCCTGAAAAATATGAAAACTTTTTAGCAAATGTTTTTGAACTACCTTTTGGTGGTGTAGGACAATGTTCCCATTGGTTAAACATAAACACATTTCTAGGTGTTGCAGATTTATGCAAAAAATGATGACCATAGTGGTTATAGCAATACAGCTGTTTATAGTCTGATGTACCCTCTAAATATTCATTATTAGAAAATGCAGCAGATTTTTCTAGGTCAAACATCATATCATGTACGGTTTCAAAGTCCCAATCATCAGAGTAGGTACTGGATGAAACAAAATCACTTAGTGAAATTTTAAATAAATGTGGAATGTTCAAATGTTCCGCCGGGCCGAAAATATCAAAATCAGTTTTGTCCCGCACTATACCATCCTGTATAGGAACGGCTGTGATGTTCACTGCAGACAAGTCTCTTGTTTCACAATGGGATGATTTGTGAGGTTTCAAAAGTAAGTTCACTTATTTATTTTATTTATTTAAACAGTTTTATATAGCGCTGGCTAGACCCGAAGGTATCAGAGCGCTTTACAAAGGTTGAGGGAGGTATCAATTGCAGTATAACATTTGTACAAAAAGAAGTGCAAGATAATCATAACAGTATGTAAAGCACTGAAAATAAAGGGTTAAAAAAATAAGGGGAATATTTAAGAACATATCCAGAATTGGGTAGAGGGGCGAGCAAGGGTTGTCAGGGATGGGGGGGGGAAAGTATAGAGGTAGGGGGGTGGCGGGAGAGGAGATTGTATGCAGGAGTAGGCCGAGATTGTAGGAGAATAAGTAGGGGGGGATGGAAGTATATGCAAGGTGGAGAGGAGGGTGGTGTAGTAGGTCAGGGGCAAAGCAGAGAGAACCAGACGTCATCCTGGGGAGGATGTGGAACCCGGTAGGGTGGTAGGACTTAGGACCCCAGTATTTATTGAGAAGGTGTCTCTTGAGATCTGTTTTGAAGTTGAGGTAGGAGGGGTTACAACGTAGCTCTTTTGGGAGTGAATTCCAGGCGGTAGGTGCATTTCCAGAGAAAGAGCGTAATTGGGTGGCTTTCTTATTTACCAAAGGGGGAACTAGCATGAGAGAGTTTGTGCTCCTCAGAACTCTAGAGCAGCCAGCTTTGTGGAGTTTGTCAGAGAGATAAGCAGGAGTCTGAAGATGGATGGCTTTATGCGTAATGCAAGCGTTCTTGTAGGTGGATCGGCCTTCAATGGGAAGCCATTTGAGCTCTTTGAGGATGGGGGAGATGTGGTCAAACCGCTTACAATCAGAGATAAGCCTGGCAGCGAGGTTGAGGACTGATTTGATTGGGACTAAGTGGGCTTTTGGCGTTCCAGAAAGAATAGCGTTACCATAATCCAATCTAGAGAGTACAAGTGATTGAACCACTAGTTTGAAGTCATCAGCAGGGATGAAAGGTTTAATTTTCTTGAGGTGAAGTAGAGAGAAGAGAGCACTTTTGGCCGCGTTTTTATGTGGGGAGAAGGGCTGAGGTTCTGGTCAATGCTTATTCCCAGGGATTTAACTGAGTTAGCGGTGGACAAAGAGCAGTTGAGGGCTTTTAGGTCAGAGATCCAGTGTTGAATAGGGAGCCGGTTGTTTTTGGGAGCGAAAAGAATGATTTCCGTTTTTTAGGGTTGAGTTTAAGATGGTTGTGATGGAACCATTGTTGAATCTTAGTCAGGGAGTCATTAAGGTGCAGAATGTCGGCATGGGATTTGATCTTATAGTAAAGCTGGGTGTCGTCAGCATACAGGTGGTAGTTGATTCCTGCTTGCTTAAGAATGAGGGTGAGGGGCTCCATGAAGAGGTTAAAGAGTGAGGGAGAGAGAATGGACCCCTGGGGAACACCGAGGGAGACCGGCATGGGTTTGGAGAGGCAATGTTTGATCTTGACTTGTTGTGTTCTGTGATGGAAGAAGGAGGTGAACCATTTGAGGACAGGACCATTGAGGCCAAACCGATCTTTGAGGGTGTTGAGTAAGGTAGAGTGGTTGACAGTATCGAAAGCCGCAGAGAGGTCAAGAAGGATGAGAAGGGAGGCCTCACCTTTGTCGAGGGAGTGATGTATGTCATCAACAATGTTAAGCATAGCAGTTTCGGTACTGCAGCCTTTTCTAAATCCTGACTGCAATGTATCCAAAAGCTTGAAGGAGGCAATGTGATTGTCTAGTTGAAGCAAGGCGCATTTTTCGAGGCCTTTGGCTAGCATAGGAAGATTAGAAATGGGGCGCAGATTGTTAAGGTCAGCGGGGTCGGCAGTGGGATTTTGAGGATGGGAGTGACTTGGCCAAGTTGGAGGGAGACTGGGACACATCCTGTGGTAAAGGAGGAGTTGATGATGTTAGTCCAGTAGGGTGCGATGATATGTTTTAAGTCTTGAACAAGGTTAGCGGGAAGAGGGTCCAAGGTATGAGAAGAAGGTTTAAGTTTAGTGATGATGTTGAGGACATCCCGCTCTGATACTGGCCTGAAGTTAAGCCAAGATGCATTATTTTTTGGCTGTGGATTAGTCTGGAACTGGGCCGGGAAGGTGACGGCGGAAGGGAGGTGGGCAGAGTCAGGAGGGGAGACGGTGTGAAAGGGGACTTGGGCGGAAGGTCGTGGGGGGTGAGGGGCATAGTGGTGGGAGGGTTATAGCAAAGGATAGATCGATCTTGCTGATTTTATCAGAGAAGAAGTTAGCAATTTCTTCACATCTTTCTTTTGAGGCCATCAGTTTAGGGGTGGCAGAGGCTGTTTGGTTTTTGATAATGTTAAATAGTTCCCTGGGTCTATTTTTAGCCCGATCTAATTGTGTGCGGAAAAAGGAGGCCTTTTCATTGAGGATGTGTTTTTGTAATTAGCCCTTGCGATTCTGAGGAGGGTTAGGTTAGGAGGAGAGGGGTGTTGTCTCCAAGTGCGTTCAGTCAGCCTGAGTGAGCGTCTCTCCTTGTTGAGATCAGCATTAAACCAGGATTTGGGGGGTTGTTTTTTTGTGGTTTAAGTTTGGCGGGGGCAATTTGGTCAAGGACCTCAATTATGGATTTGTTGTAGTGATCGGTCAGGTCATTAGCATTTTGAGATCGGGGTGAAAGTAGAAGTTTTGCTTTTATCTTAGTCTCCAGTACTCCAGGAGGAATAAGGTGAAGATTTCTGGTTAGTTTCCTATGTTTGATGTTCTGAGTGGCAGGGGGAGGTACGGCGCTGTTGATAGTGAAGAGGATAAGGTGATGGTCTGACCAGTCAATGGGGATGATGTGGGAAAGGGAAGCCAGATCGTTGTTAGTAATGATAGCGTCAAGGGTGGCCCCTTTGGAATGTGTTGGCGTATGGCAGAGTTGATTGAAGTCAGTAACATCAAGGAGGTCATTGAGGATGATAACCGAGGGATGATCCTTATTGTTCCAATGAATATTAAAGTCTCCGAGGAAAATGTTTTTGGAGTTGGAAATCGAGGCTTGGGAAAGCAGGTCAGAAAATTCCTCCACAAAGGGCAGAGGGTCTCCAGGGGGATGATAGATATTGTGTAGTTGGATAGGAGGGGAACCCTGAATTTTAAGTTCGGCTACAATGTATTCAAAGGTGGTTTGATCAGGGTTCTGAACGGGGGAGATTTGGAGATGATCTTTATAGATTATGGCTAGGCCCCCTCCAATTTTATCAAGCCTATCTTTTCTGAGGATGGAGTATCCCGGGGGAGCGAGTAGGTCAAGAATGGATGAAGAGTGAGCTTTGAGCCAGGTTTCCGTAAGAAAAGCGATGTCAATGGCTTCACTAAGGATAGTTTCTGAGATTTCAGTTGCATGTCGTGTGGCTGATCGACAGTTGACTAGCATGCAATTGAGGAGTTCAGGATTGCTTTTGGGAGGACGGTAGGGGTGGATGGTGGTGAGTTGCGGAGGAGGTCTGGTCGAGCCAGGCGAGGTAGGGATACGGCTTCTCCCTAGGATCACCGGAATAGTGGAGTGTAGAGTAGGAGGGACAGTGATCATGGTGAGCTGTGGGGGGGGCCTGGGAGGGGAAGGGGAGGTAGGGAACTGGTTTGTCCCCAGAATCACCGGGATAGTAGGGTGAAGTGCAGGAGGGTCATTAGTCATGGGGATGGGGGAGAGGGTGTTTTTAAGTCCCAGGGGTCAGAGGGGGTAGGATGGATTGGGGCTTGTGGAGGAGTGAGAGGACAATTTCCAGGAGTTCCATTTGCTGAAGTGCCATAGGGAGAGATATTCCTTTGTTGAGGGGAGGTGGGATAAGTTTGTGTGGCACTCATGGTACGGGTGTGATTGGCAAGGATAGTATCAGAGAGGGTAATAAAGTCATTCCTGAGAGATGAGAGCTCTAGCGTCAGGATAGAGAGGTGGAGGTCAATGTTAAGAAGCACTTGGGTCAATAGAGAGGAAGATGGGGAGGCAAGGAGGTCAGGTGGGAGAGGGGCCTGTTCAATATTGGAAGGTAAGAGGGGAGTAAGAAGTGGACATGGAGGGAAACCCGGTGGTGGGAGGTGAGGGGGTTCCAGGTGTTAGACTGAGGGAGATTTATAGAGTGAGAGCCAGTGAACCCAGGGGTCTGATGAGGGCTGTGAGGAGGTGTGGGGGTGTGGGGCAAATGAGGAAGGGAGCCGTCTTGTCTGTGGGAGTGGGTGTCAATTAGGTTGCAGGAGATTGGTGTTTCTAGTGGGGCAGTGGGGGAGTCAATGTGATGGGGTGCCGTGTGTGGGGGGAACGGAGAAGGGGGTCAGTCTGAAGGGGCTGGGAAGAATGAGAGGTGAGGAGGGGGTAATTAGGGTTGAGTGGGAGAGAGTCATGCGGAGTGGTGAGAGTTAGGGTGGCTGAGAGGGATGACGGAGTGTCTGGAGGCGGAGGAGAGGTAGATGAGGAGAGAGGTGAGGGGGTTTGAGTGGCTGAGTGTGAAGTGGGCGAGTGAGGTGAGGGAGAGGGTGCTAGGGAGGTGGAGGGATCCAAGGTCTGGGATTGGTGGACTATATTGGTAGTTGTAGAGTCAGGAAGTGCCGGAGTAGGAGTCAGAAGTGGTGAAGCCGGAAGGGCTTCCTGTGATTGTGAGGCATCAGAGATTTGGGAGGGGGAAGAAAGTAGATCATGTAAGGTGCTGAAGTGGTGCTCAAAGGTGGTGAGGTGAGTTTCAGAGGCTTGTATGAGGATATTTCCGGATTTAAAGATAGAGATGTCAATTTCGCCTGTAAAAGTGGAGGAAGGGGTGGTAGATAGTTTCACACCATAAGGGATTTTGCTGGATTTTGTTATGGGGAGGTATTGGAGGAAGATACTTTTCCATTTGGAGGGGCGTTTGGAGTAAAAGATGTAGTTAGTTTTGATGATGGAGGTGAGGCTAAGATAATTATCGACAATCAAAGTTTCTTGGTGACGTATTAATATTTTGTGTTTAAAATTCTTCTTAGCATTTTTGGAAAGGTTGGGAGGGTAGAGGATAGTCCAAGAGTTGGGGCCACTTCTAGTGATGAGTGTGTCCGGTGTTGTAAGTGTATCGCTGCGGGGAGGCATGGTGATTCAGCAAGGGTGAACAGTTGTGTGGGCGGGAGATTGTGGAGAGGCGTATGGGTGGGGGGGAAAGGAGGAGTGGGGGTGGGAGAAACGTCAGTAGAAGTGAAGTGAAATTAGCCCTAAGACCAGGGCAAGGGCCTTATATTGGGGTGATTTGAGACGGGGAGGGATTGAAACCAGAAGTAGGGTCCGAGACCCAATTCAGCGCAATAGGGTAGGAGAAGAGAAGCCAGTGGTCCACCGATCAGGGAGACCGCAGCAATGGAACGATTGGGGGAGAAGTGGGAAGTGCTATGTACAATTGTGTGGACCATTAAGGAGTAGGCAATGTAACATTCAAGGCAATGCAATCCACATTCAGGGAAGTGCAATCCAGAGGAGGTAGAAGTTTAGGAGCATGCAGTGCAATAGACTAGGAACATCACGTCAACAATATCCCATACGAGACAGATAGGTTAGCAAAAGGCAAGGCAGCATATGAAATATAAAGTATCCAAATGAGGTAGGTACATTTTGGTGCCCGTAAAGCATAGAGTAAAAATGTCGATGACTTAGCAGCAGGTAACAAAACATTTGAAATATATAGGCATCATGCGGAGGAAGGTCGGTTTGGATGCATTGGTCGCAATAGGTTAAAAATATATAGTGGTAGATCAGGGGCAAAATTACAGGTAGTCACGCTGCAAGTAGAGAGATATTTTGGGTATTGAGGTGTCGATATGAGGTAGATAATGAAGGGAGCAAGGTGCATAAAATGAGGCTTGTCGAGCAGCAAGAGGAGGAGCCCTTGTGGGGGGCTAATCAGTTTTCACTTTAGGGAGGTCGTTCTACCCAAAGAATCAACAAAAGAGATTAGGAGGGCACAAAAATTAAACAAAGTGTGGGATATAATAGTGTGGCATGGGGTTTCAAGCCGCAATACGGCCTAGCATAGTGGGAGTAGACGCTGAACTGGCTAAATTAGAAAGGCAGAAGGTCTAATCCAAAGGTGAGGGCGACACTCCAAGATGGCCCCCATAGGAGTACAGGAAGGCAAGTCCTTTTTTTACTTTCCCCTCTTAAGCCGAATCTCAGGTCCGAGGAGGGAGGGCGGAGTCAATAAGCCTGGTAGAGAGATACATCGTGGTTGTTTAGACACAGCCTGGGGGATGAGAACAACATGGCAGCCAAAACACAAGCAAGATAGGGTTCTTCTTTCAAACAAAGTCCCAGGATTAGTCCAGGATCACCCAAAAACATTTGTATGGGGGTCCGTTACCATGAACAATACATTACCACTTATGAGCTGGTCTGTTCACCACAGTCAGTCTCATGGCTGCCCCAGCTCTGGGCGCACACCTCCGATCCGTGAGGATTAGTCAGCCCGACCGATATCAGGCAAACGGGACTCCGGGCAGGTCTCGTGGGGGCGGGGCTCAGCTTGACTTCGGTTGGGGGGCTGGCGAGCAGGTGACCGTGTTCCTTGGGATGGTCGGCAGCGCAGGGAAGAAAAAACGGAACTCAGGTCCTGAGGTAGCGGGGCTGGGCCCGACTTCAGGTGGGGAGCAGGACAGACAGATGTCGGCGTCTCCAGGGGAGGGTAGCCGTACTGGTAAACAGAACTCCGTACAGGTCCCGTAGGGGCAGGGTCAAGTCCGTCTTCGCCTGGGGGGCTGGAGAGAGGATGTTGGTGTCCTCTGGGTATGAGGGTAGTACATGGGCTGCAAGATGGGGTCAAGCCCGAAGGAGCCGGCCGACCACTATCCCTATAACGCAGAGTGGAAGGTCCTCCACCGAGGGGGGGGGTAGACCGCACTCGATGGGCAGGAGCAGCTGCCGAGTTACGCTCCGGTGTGAAGGACCCCTGATCTCTTCCGGCATGGCCTGGACTCGTAGGAGACTCCAATGGACACCGTGAGCAGTCCGAGGACAAGGTACCCACCATGGGGATTATAAACGTTCAGCCCGAAAATCCAGTAAAAAAAAAAAAAAAAAAGGAAGGGCAAGCTGTGCGGTAACGGAGGTGCCAGTGATGATGTAGACCAGTGGCACTTTGCAGTCGATGACAGTCCCACCGTTTCTGGATCGGGAGGAGCAGACGAGCAGCAGGGAGCCCACTCAATGTCCGGTAGTGGAGGGACGGATCCAAGCCTCCCGGCAGGGTGGTCCCACAGGTAAGATGTCCAAACAGCCGTAATTTTATTTCGAGATGTATCCGGATACACTTCTTTTCTTTCAATGTCCAAATGGATGTAGCACGCTCATAGTC